>VDFB02058651.1:0-46963 GCA_007258455.2 Sequoia sempervirens
GGTTAAATATAAATTATGATGATGCATGAATGCAATCATCATTTATATCTGACCGAAGCTATCTTAAATCAACACTCCCTCTTAGCTAGGGAAGATATTCAAAATTAAATAAGAGGAGATATCACCTACACACGTGATATCAAGATATGATATGTTTTCATAAGATTGTCAAGTCACATGACATTCTTCATAATCACATCTTCATTATGGTATGTGCACTGACATCAAGTCACATGATGTCTACCATAATAATTCATGGCATATCCATAGATGTATGTAGTTATCCACCATGATTATCTCTTAAGGATCACAATGATCTTCAAATGACATCAATTCCATGATATCCATCAAAGTGTTCAAGAGATACTATCATGGCATGTCCACAGATATCAAGTCACATGATATCTATCATGATAGTTCAACTCAACATTGTAGAGTCGTCACTTTACAATGTTACATACAAGTGTTCATTATTAGAAAGATTGTCACCTTTCAATAATGTACACAGGGGGAGTGGGCCCATAAGGTCATGGAGCCACACACATGACAAAAGAGTTTACACATTAAACATCATTTAATATATATTAGTAAAACTTCTAAACAATTTGAATTTCAAACATAATATCAAATTACATTTCAATCATACCAAGCTTCTTCCTGAAGTGTTCAACCTTGATTCGGGAGAGAGGATTGGTGAGAATGTCTGCTGTTTGATCATTTGTACTAATATACTCCAACTGGATCACATTCTTTTCTACCATGTCTCTTACATAATGGTAGGGGATCTCAATGTGCTTAGATCTATCATGGAATACTGGATTTACAGAGAGTTTGAAGCAACTCTGATTATCACAATGAATGATGGTAGGGTCAAGGGCTCACCAAAGAGTCCCACAAGAAATTTCTGAAGCCATACTGCTTCTTTTTCCCCCATAGAGGTTGCAATGTATTCAGCTTTTGTCGAGCTTTGAGCTACGGAAGACTGTTTTCTGCAGATCCAAGAAATCATAGCCGATCCCAAACTGAAGCAACATCCTGATGTACTTTTCTAATCGGTTACACTTCCAGCCCAATCTGAATCAGAGAACCCATGTAGATCTAGTTGATTATTTTTGTAAAGAAGACCATATCCAATAGTGCCTTGAAAATATCTCAATATATGTTTCACAGCCATAAGGTGAATTTCCTTTGGCTCACACATGAACTAGCTTAGAGCATTCACTGCATAGAAAATATTAGGTCTGGTGTTAACCAGGTACATGAGTGATCCAATCATTTGTCTATATAGAGTAGTATCAGTACACTTAGATTCTGTTGCTACTTCTTTTAGTTTGTGAAGATTGGTTTCCATAGGTGTAGCTATGGGTCTACAATCCAACATTCCAAATCTCTTCAGAATATCAATAGTATACTTCCCTTGGTTTAGTATGATGCCATCTGATTTTTGCCATACTTCTAAACCTAGGAAGTAGTGTAGGATGCCCAAGTCTTTCATGTCAAACTTTGAAGTTAGATCCTTCTTCCCTTGAGCAATGAGGTGATCTTCTCTTGTTATCAGCAGGTCATCAACATATAAAATAATTATTAACATATCACTTTTGATTACCTTAAAGTAAAGATTTGGGTCTGCATCATTCTTGGAAAATCCTACTCCCAAGAGATAGCTGTCAATTCTTTCATACTAGACTCTGGGAGCCTGTTTAAGTCCATAAAGAGCTTTCTTCAGTCTGCATACATGTGAGTCAGGTTTATAGATCACAAAACCTTCAAGCTGTTCTAGATAGACTTCCTCTTCAATGGTTCCATTTAGGAAGGCAGTTTTTACATCCATTTGATGAATCTTCCAGCCTTTAGCTACTGCAATGGCTATCACAGCTCTCACAGATGTGTAACGGGCAACAAGTGCAAATGTTTCTTCATAATCAATGATACCTTCCTTCTACTGAAAACCTCTTGCCTTATGTTTTCTATATCGGCCGACATGGATTGAAGAGCATTTTTAGAAGTGACAGTTTCTCTTTGGTTACAGAGCACAATATCCATACATCATTCTTTAGAATGGACTGATACTCTTAATCAAGCGTCCTTCCATGCGCCGAGTGTCTAAAGGCAAACGATTGGAGTTCACGGATTTATGATTAATCTCATTCATTGGAGCAGCATATCTTGGCGAGAGCCGGAACTTTGGGTCTTTTACTCTCCCTAAATGTTCCTTTGGGTGTTGCATGATTCTCAGCTTCTTTGATCATCTTTCTAGCCCAAAGTGGCCTCTTCTTGCTGTTGTCATTTGCATTCTCATCTGAAGTAGATTGAAGTTCATTTGGCATTTCCTCAAGATACTCCCTCTGAATCTCAGGAGTAGGTTCCACTTCTAATACCCTAGGGGAATAATTTTCTATCTCACTAGAACTTCTTGCCCTTTTGAATGCAATGTCTTCTTCAAAGATGACATCTCTGCTCAATTCAATTTGATTCTGCCCGGGTATGAATATCCTGTAGGCCTTGGAGGTTTCACTATATCCCATAAATATCCCTTTCTTTCCGGAAGGTTCTAGTTTGAATCTCTTCTCCTTGGGCACATGAATATAGATGGGGCAACCAAAAATCCTAAAGTGACTAATATCAGGTTTTAGACCAGTAAATGCTTCTTCAGGAGTTTTGTTATCTAGGTGAGAATGAGGACATCTATTTTGGATGAAGACAGCAGTTCTAGAGGCTTCTGCCCAGAATGAGGTTTCAATGTTCTAGTCAAGCAACATTGCTTTTGTAGCTTCTACAATGGTTCTATTTTTCCTTTCAGCAACCCCATTTTGTTGAGGGTTGTAGGCTACTGTAAACTCCCTCTTAATCCCAGCATTCATGCAGAATTCCTTAAAGATTTCAGAGGTGTATTCTTTCCCATTGTCTGTCCTTAAGATTTTTATTTTCTTCCCAGAGAAGTTTTCAGTAAGAGCTTTGAACTCCTTGAACCTTTTAAGAATTTCTATTGACTCTTTACACTTAAGAAAGTAAATCCAGGTCTTCCTAGAGAAGTCATCTATAAATATGACATAGTATAGGAAGCCTGCCTTGGAGGGTACAAACATGGGTCCACATAAATCAGAGTGAACCAATTCTAATACATTTTGGGTTTTGCTCAAGCTAGTGTGAAAGGATCCCTTTGTATTCTTACCTAGGGCACAACCTTTACAAGTTCATGAATATGTTTTAACTTAGGTAATCCTGTTACAAGTTTTTCCAAGGAAGGTAGGGCACGAAAATGAAGGTGTCCTAATCTTCTATGCCAAATTTCATTTGAATCAGAAGTATCAAGGGTTAGGGCTTGCTTGACTTCAGTGCATAGTTTATAAAGATAACCTTGTCTTACACCTATGTTTAGAGCTTTCTTTATAGTTGAGTTCTTAGGCCATGCTAGAACTTTCCCATCCATAAAGGTAACCCTATATCCATTGTCTTCAAGAGCAGAGATGGATATTAGATTCCTATTTATTCCAGGTACGAATAAAACTCCAGTGAGTTGAAGAGAGAGACCAGATTTCAATGTGATGGAACAAGTTCCAACCCCTTTTACTTGATGTGTAGAGTCATCCCTAATTGTTACTTCTTCATCAGACTCTTCAGTCATAGTGTCTAGTGTTCTCTAAATCCTGTGATGTGCCTCGAAGAACCACTATCAATCACCCAGTTGTTGATATTGTTAGATACTTGACTTGATAAGGCTGAATAGAATACAAATTTCTCAGAATCATGGTCTGAATTTTGGTTTCCTACTTTAGCAAATGATGCTTGTTGTTTTGATCTGTCAGGGCACTTCATTGCATAGTGCCCATATTGATCACATCTAAAACATTGTACTTGAGAGATGTCTTTCCTCCTTTTGAATGATCCTTTTCCATGGGAATTTCTCTTTCTCTTAGATGATCCTTTCCTGTAAGAGTTTTTCTTACCCCTTTTATTAGATGATGTGTTGAGCACTTGAATGTCCTCATCTATAGATTTTTGTTTGTTTTCTTTTGTTGAGAGTCTTGTTTCCTCTTGAAGGCAGTCTGTTCTTAGCCTATCAAAGTTGGGGAGTTCAGATCTTGCACTTATTCCTTGAACAAATGGCTCCCACGAGTTTGGTAGGCCTCCTAGTGCAATTAGTGTTAACTCTTTGCTATCAATTTGATATCCAATTGTAGATAATTGATCCCTTAGTTCAATGATCCTCATGAAGTATGCATTAATAGTTTCTCCTTTGTTTATTTGGACATTGTTGATTTGTCTCTTTAATGCAAGAGTCCTACTGGTGTTGTTTATCTCATAGGTGCTCTCAAGGGATTTGAACATTAGATACGCAGTTTCATGTTTTGCTAGAATAGGTACTATGTGGTCCCTAACTGCATCTACTAAGATTTTCATGGCTTTTTCATTATTCTCAATCCATTGAGTTTTCTCAGGATCATTCTCTGGTTCCCTCTTGTTTTCTCTCACAAATGAGTCTAACTTGTTTTCTTTGAGAATCATCATGATTCTGAATTTCCACGAGGTGAAGTTGTTTGCTCCCTCAAGACGATCTTCAAATCTGATCACACTTGACATTATGAAGAATGAGATGTGAATTCAATTTTTCAAAAATACAAATTTTTCCAAAGTAATCTGAATCTAGATTTGATTTGGATTCACTCAACTTGGCTCTGATACCAAGTAATTGTAATCAAATCTTATCAGATTTAATCCTAAATGAACCTATGGAAATTCTAAGCTTGAAATTCTGTTCTTAATTCTAAGTCAGATTTATTTCTTTTGTGTCAAATGTGTTGATTGCAGAACATTTATCGATTTCAATATTTTGCAAGTAAGGGAATGAAGTCCCATAAATATGAGGGAATAGCATACTCAAGGAGGCCGTCTCATGAGAGGGTAGTATATCCACAAAGTGAGAGTTCACGTCCACTCATGGGAGGCGATGTGTGTCCCCTTGGCTGGCGGGCTTCGCAACTTATTTGAAGCCATTAGATTGTTAACAAAAGCCAATATGAGAGTTTTCCAGCAATCATGAATTGATTTAACCATTTTCAAATTTGATCATCTTGGAGAATTTGAAATCTTATTGATGAATTTATGTATTTTGGGAAGCGGTTTGGTTAAATATAAATGATGATGATCATGAATGCAATCATGTTTATATCTGACCAGAGCTATCTTAAAATCAACACATAACAATATAGCATTATGAATATATATATATAGCACTATATATATATATAAATATCAATAACATGTGAAGGTCATCACCAACAATTCCAACTTTGCTAGAAAATTAGCTATCAAAATTCAAGTGGAAAAATTCCATGCATGACAAATTCCACCACTAGCAATTCCTTATGAGAGAAATTAATTGCCATTAATATTTTTTAATATATGGAAAATTGAATTTTCCATTAATAGTGTTGAGTCAGTAATTTTAACAATGATATATATATATAGCACTATGATATATATATAAATATATATATCATAATCTATATAGCACTATGATATATATATATATTCATTTAATGCTATATCTTTTTTTTTCTTTTTTTTTTCTTTTTTTTGATTGATATGCTCCACCCTTTGATGGTGGGTAGCACCCGATAAATTTTGTTTGATAGTGATTGTTCTTTTAAGTGACTATAACCTTTTCATTTGGAAAGTCTTGGGTATGCACCAATTGATTATCCTAATGCTTACGTGTCTCTTTCTTTCTTTCTTGGCCGCATGATATGCCATGTTTTTCTCCTTCTCCTGATTCCTCCCGGTGGCCTATTTGATGTGATATCCTTAATTATGATTCAGTGCTTCAAGGCTCGTTGCCTTTGAGCACCATCGATTTGCAGTGATATAATTAAATGGTATGGTTTTTTACCCGAGGAAGGTACTACGGCCATGTGATTTGCCTTAGATTTTATTTCTCAAGCTCATATCTCTTTCATTGTTGAGTTGTTTGTCCCGCTCATTTTAGAGGAGTTTTCAGAAACATCATATCTTTTGCTCGCTTCAGTTCTCAACACACGTTGCTAGGTTTTATGCTTGTGTGAGTTACCATAATTTCTCGATGGGTTTGTTTAGCTGGTTTTTTCCTACTCAATAGCTCAATCATGGCACTCATTACTCTTTGTGGTCATTTTTCCTTATTTTCTCCGAGGATTTCCCGCAAATGTTAGTAGTGTTTTCCACAATGGGGTTGACATCCATTTATCTCACCAGTTCGAGACCACAAGTTATGTTTCTGAGTCCAGTTATTGATAGGCGTTTAGGAGGGTTATTTGTTAAGAAGGATAAACTGGCCTTAAAGGCAGTCAAGCTAATTTTAGGCAAGAATTTCCTACAAGCCAGAGGGAAGTATCGGTTGAATACTGATATAAGTTCATGTTTTGTGGGGTGTCTCCTAGATCTACATGCACTCAAAGAAATGGTGTTCAAAATTTCCATAAGGTTTTTAAATCTTATCTCCTGGTTGGGCTCGAAGCAGTTCTAATATGGGCCTGCTTGGGTGAAGGGCTCTTGGTTCTCCAGAATGGTGTCATTGAAGAAATTCTTCCCTTCGTTTCTGACGAGTTAAACAATGCCTATTGGTATCATCAATTTCTTTGCAAGGCCGGTTATGACTTCCTCAAGCACCATTATCAATTGGTACAAGAGGTAGATGAACAGAGTGGGTGGTCAAGTTTATCGAATTTGGGCACTATTTTGGCTTTTAAGAGATTAGGGCAGTGAACCATAAGATAAGGCTCTTTACTTATTTACTCCTTTTTTTATATATTAATTTTGTCAACTTATATGGCACAGTTGTATTTTGTAATGAATTTTACTTCAATAGCTCTGGTTAGGGTTAATAGTAACTTTCAGACTCTTTTTCTCCAATAGAAAATTCCCTGAATAAATCTCTATATAGTAACAATTATTATCATATGTGAATATAAAACTTTATTATCTAATGTGGATGTCAACTTTAGTATTACATGGTTGTTCTTTCTTACATTTCTATTGTTTAGTTTCAAAGAGTAACTGCAATGTATGTGTAAAAATGAATTCTCTGGATAATTGTATTTTGATTAAGAGTTGTTTCCTATTACCTTTAATTTAGACAGTCAATAACATGTCCAATTATCTGCAACACCTTTTTAAGAGTTTAACAAAGGTTTCTCTAAATCAATTTCTTAATGACAGTTCAAGTTGAATCAATTACCCCTATTTTTCCTTTATTACCCTATTATGAATTTTCTCTTTAATAGAGATTTGTTATTTTCCCCTTTGTTCTAATGAAACACATTGAGTTTATTGTGGATTGGTATATTCTTAATTATTATCAGGGAAAACTTTAGTGGTGAATCTTCGCCAATTGGCGAATTCTAGAAATCAGCCAAGTTGAAATTGGTGAATTAATTGCACCCAACAGGGTGTCCAAATCACTCGGATATTACGAATTATCGGTCCAATGCATGTCCATTCACCAAAAAAAAATATTTAGGCATATTTAAGCAACAAATTTTCCATAACAAACTACGTGTTTTATATGGACCGATTAATATTTTTTCCTAAAATCTCATAAGCATGTAATAAAACACCTACATATTCACCAATACCATTAAAAAAACATTGTATCGGGACCCATCTTGCCAATTAAAATTTACAAATAGTTGCTTGTGAAGACCCATTTCGCCAATTAAAATTTATAAATAGTTTCTTAAGATGACCTATGTCGCCAATAACATTAAAAAATAATTACATTTGAGGACACATTTCGCCTTGAAAACTACAATGTATCATTGTATAAGCATACGGGATTCACCAAATTTTGAATATACCATTGAAAAATCCTACAGAATTCGTCAAATATGGATTGATATAAATACAATCGAAACTGTCATTTATTCTTACACATTTTGTTTAGTTCTGAGGTTCTCGATTCAGAAGTCAGTGAAAGCTGAAAACATAGACTTAAAGGTGAGTGATCATTTCTTCATAGTGTTATTAGTTATAAGATTTCTTTATCTCTTTTCCATTCTTGCTTCAATCTTAAAGATGATATTGAGTAGGGAATGGGATCTATATTCTCTGTTCTTCTTAAACAAGAAGACATTTTTTTCCATCTTTTATTCAAAGTGATAGATCAATATGTCGAGTAGCAAGGGTAAGACTCCTCAGGGTGGTGAAGGGACTGGGAGGCCATCAAAATGCCCAAAACATAAAGGTACCATACAGTCTTACTTTGGAATTGGCAATGCTTTTGATCCATCAGATCAAGATGGAGCTACATCATCAACTCTTCCACCAAATATTAATGAAGAAGACATTCACAATACCTCACTGCCACCAGAAGGTCAAGGTGAGATTTTCATTGAGTTAAATGAATCAAATGAGAATGGAAATACCACAGAAGATGTTCCAAGGGATACCTTGGTTAGCTAGAATGAGATAATTGACTTGGATTAGGATGATGTTGGTAGCAAGAAAAGAAAAGGAAAATAAAAAAAGGGGCATGAGTGGGAAATGACAAGGAATTTTCAACTTGGTTGGTTGTCAAAGTACCCATTCATTGTACTAGTGGGGAAAGAAAATGATGTTGAAAGTGCAAAAGAATGCATGTGTATGATTTGCAGTTGGAAATGTAGAAGAGACAAGAAGCTGCAACTAAAGCTTGACACTATAGAAAAGCATATTGGTAAATTTTATGAAAAAAAAATCATAGACGAAAAGGAACAATCAGTCATATAATGGAAATCAAAGGAACAATGTCTTCATGTTAAGTATGCTACGGAATATGAAGAGCATAAGCAAAGAATGTCGAAGCTTGATGCATGTGTCAAGGTACACTTGAGGATTAATTTGGAAAAGCAATGGAAGGAGCAAATCTGTCAAAAACTGTTTAGATGAGTGTTGTTTTTTCATATTATTTCCAAAGGGCATCCTATGACAGACTACCCAGAATATTCTAATTTATTATCTTTTTTTGGTGTTCCTCACTTTCCCTTCTCACATTGGTCTGTAAACGTTGGATGGGAATGGCAAACTATCTTGCTGCAGTGGAAAATGAAGATTTAAAGGAGAAATTAAAAGAGTCAAACTTCATTGCATTATCTTTAGATGAAGTTGTTGTGGTATAGAATACTTCTTGGGCCTGTATACATTTGTATAATGTAGAACAACATGTTCACCAAGATCATCTTCTTTGTGTTTATAAAATGAAGGATAGTTCAACATCATAAAATCTATTTGAACTAGTCAAGAAATCTTTGAATGAAATTGTAGGTATGGATGATTTGACAATTGCCAAAAATTTGGTGTGTGTAGGAGTTGATGGAGCTATAGTGATGTAAGGTCAAAGGAGTGGTGTTTGCACAAAGTTACAAACTACTTGTGCACCATACATGCTTGGAATTCACTACATGGCCCACAAAATGAATTTAGCATTCAAAATTTTAAGTAAGTTTCCTATAGTATCAAAAGTTGAAAATATAGTCTGCAAGATCTACACATACTTCTGCCGAAGTCCCAAACGTTTTGTAGAATTTCAAATTTTTGCTAAGGGAATAACACCAGGAAACAAGCTTCTCAAGGATGTTGATACTAAATGGATCTCCCTGCATGGACCAACACAATGAGTTCTTTCAGAATATAAATCCTTGATTGGAGTAGTGTACGGGCATCGTAGCACAATAGACAAAACTCCTAACCTCTTACATCTAGGTTAAGTGATATAGAGACACTCTTGACTTTAGCTAGTCTTCTCCCCATGCTAGATGTAATGAAAATATTTTGAAGAAAGCCCAAGACAGAACTATGTATATTAATTGATATGCCAAACTACGTAAACATACATTCTTGGCCCTCAATCATTTATATCTAGATCTAACACAAGAAGGCCCAAATTATTTCATGTGGCAGAAAATTACTGATTTGAATAATCTTGATAACTATTTATAGTTTAATGCAAGCGAGCACTTATGTATCTTTGTACATGGATATGAGATACCAATGTACCATTGTAAGACAACCAAGCGCTCTAGCAGAGAAGTAGTTGCTAATGAGGAATACTTTAATGACATTGTTAAATCTGTTAGTGATGATTTGAAGGAAATTACAAAATCTCTTTCCTTAGAGATTCGTGAAAGATTCCCTCAACATGAAATACTTGAAGCCATGGGTATTGTGTATCCTCAATTTTAGGTAAATCGAGATAACCCAAAATATTTTCATGATAAAGTAAAAATATTGATCAAACAATTTTTGAAAAGTGCAATATATAATGAGCAGACAATAGAAGTCTGAATTTTAAATGAAGCTAAGCTTAGACAACAATGTAATAATTTTTCAATAGCTATGAGGGACCAGTATGATTCCATGGGCATGGAGAAGGTCTTTGAACTAGGATCAATAACAAAGGTTTGGAAAAACTTAGGTTAGAGTGAAATATTGTGTGGTACGATATTAGAATATTTCATTTAACTTGTTGATTTATGTCAAACAATGATATTGGGGTTAGTGGAGGATGAGATGGTTTTCAATTCATTGGCGTTTTTGAGATAAAAGTTAAGAAACAAACTAGACAAGAATTTGGAAAATTGTTTGAGGATGAAAGGAACTGCATATAATGTCAAAAAAATTCCTTTTGAAAGGGAACTCACAATCTGGAGGTCCACATGTGAAAGAAGAGGGATCGGGTTGTGCAACACTCCAATTCCAAACACTGGCACTGGTGGCACTGGTAGTGGGACAAATGATAGTGACACAATGAATGTTGAATTTGAGATGCAGGCCAAAGAAAATGAAGAGCAGACTCAAAATCAAGATGACTCTTTTACTTTATCTCAAGATGAATGTTAGTTTCAGGACCCTAACTCCATATGGGAAATGGAAGTGAATTAGTAGCTTTTAGGTAATTACACTACACTTCATGAATTAGTTTCCATTGTTCCAAACTATAGTTGATGATATTTTATATTGTATTCCATGAAATTGTGAATCATTGCACTTCATGATATTTTATTTTATATTGAACTTCATGAATCATATTCCAAACTGTATTTGATGATATTTTATATTGTATTTGATGAAATTGTGATATTTTATATTTTATAATGTATTCCATGGTACTAAATTTGATATGTGATTCTGCATCATTTTTAAGAACAACACTTATCATACTACTTATAAATTCCTATTGCATTGTCATTCACACAATCTTTGATAAATAACTGAAAGGAATATTAGTCCATTCCTTGAACAGAAGCTAACAGTTCAACATCCATAACTTATAAATAACCATTGATTATTTTGATTCAGATGATAGTGAATACAAACTGCAAAACAAGATAAGTCGATATTATATTCAAAATTAAAGATATTATAGTGTCTTTTCCTTTTACCTACATTGTAATACTCTAATTATTTGAAGTTGACAGGATTTTACCTGTTCTTGATCTCTTAAGTCATATCTTATGTATTTACATTTTTTTACTCACTGGCCCCTTCAGCCTAGTGCTCCCAAGTGCTACCCGTAGAATCCTTGTCTTATGTGGGTCATAAAATTCTTTAATTCTTGTTCTTTCCCTAAGTTTGGGTTTTAATATTTTCTCAATATCATTCATGTTATAAACCTAGGTAGGTGGCCGATTTTAATTCATGTAATAACTGTACGTGCTTATTAATATCCTTTGTTATGCTTAGCGGGTCCCATTAACTACTTTCTATTGGTTCCCCTCCATCTCGCAAGATTAAATTAATCAAATTAAGGATCTGGTTGGATAGCAGGCAGGTGACACCTGGACACCCTTTTGGTGGGTTCTACCACTAATCGAAGGCACCAATTACTAAATGTGTTCAAATCAATGGTTAATATTTGTCAATGATTGGATCTAAGGATTTGATCCTAGCCATTAGATCGAAGGATTCAATCCTGGTCATTCCTCGCTAGCCCCGCAGGAATAAAATAATACTTTCTGAAATGTTGCGGGGTCAGTGGGGTGAAGACATGTGTTTCATTGTAGGTGTGGGGCCCGGTCTCCACTCACATACCTGATGCCTTAAGGCTTTAAATCAACAATCCACATGCAACATTGAGATTTAATCTCAACTATTCCCCACTCACCCCGTGGGAATAAAATAATGTTTTATGAAAAGCAACGGGGTTGGTAGGCAAATGACACGTGGATTTCTTTCATCGCTTGGAAAAGAAGGTGGAGCCCACATAACGAATGAGTTAGCATTCCAGGCTCCAGCTAGTAGAATTTCATTGGCTGAAGGATAGGTGAACGATGGAGACATAAATTCAAACCTTGTTGACTCAATCTAAGTCATCCAAAGTGCCATCTCACAAGGAAATTGATGACTGATATTCAAAATTGAAGATGTGAACATGAGATTCATTCTACTTCGCACGTGTGAGTAGTAATGGTGGAAAAGACATCCAGAGCTACCCAATCTCGACCTAAATACACATAAAAGATTGGTTTTTCACATAATTGAAGATTGAAAATGAGTTTGAAGCATCTAGGAGATTGAGAAGAGCATTCCAGAGTTCAACGCGACCAAAATTAGGGTTTCCTTTGAAAGCGAAAAAGTCATAAGTAAAACTGTAAAACAAACGTCATTCTTTGTGCTTTATCCAAACTATCTTGAATCAGGGTAAATATTCACTGTGTCTTTTAGTTGAATTAGTCTGTGTGCTTTTTAGTGTTATTTAGTGGTTTGAAATTGTGTAAAAGTTGTGAATTTCTATCATACCTGTTGAAATTTTATTGTCAATTTGTGCCCCAGATTTTGAATAGAAAAGATAGGTTTTGAATCTCTCTATGTTGAAACCCTACATTAGCCTAAACCTACCTTGTTATCAGACATCATTAAATTTACATCATGCATAATCATATTCCATTCATCCAATAAATCGACTTTAAATTAAATCCTAAATCATATTCCAAAGATTTTCCTCGGATTTTAAATAAATCGTAATATCGAGTCCAAAATGTCAACTCACCTTAATCAAAGATGATCATCATCTAATCCTAATCTAATACTCAATCAAGCATCCTAATTTTTGCATTATCTAGATCTATCCGATTCTTGCAATACCAAACAATTCCTTTATTGATTTATTAAACAATCATTTTCCTCAACATGACAAGTCAAACAGGCATTTGGCCGCTCTCTTCTGTCCCCCTCCTCGAAAAATTTATTTCGTAAATTTGAATTTGAATTCTCCCCCTCGGCACTCTTCCCAAATCTTGCACACACATTAACTAATCACATGGTGACAAGTGTCCTCAATTCATTGGCTTGTTTTTGATCCCACATTGGTCCCTCTTCAACAATCTTAGCATTTGAAATCTTTAAATAGAGGCTTCAACATTGAGCAAATCCTTCACAATCTTCACAATCTTCACAATCTCCACAATTTCATCCAAAAAGCATATGCAAAGTTACTCTCCTTGAGAACTAATTTTGCTCATCATTTCCATCTTATCATCATCATCTAAGCTTATTAATCAAGGATTGGGAAAGGGTCACTAACACATGTGACACCAATCCAATATAAGATGCTAGTTTGATTCATTAGAATGATGCATTTCTATGTTTTGCTTGTTTCTTTGGCATCATTCTTGTGATTAGATGAATCTTATAGGGGATCTTTTGATTTGCTTTGGTTTACTAACAATACTAATGGTTTTTGTTTTTGATCCAATGCAGATTTAGGGTCCTACAAATGGCGCTAGAAGGAGGGCATAGCCAAGAGCTTTCACGCTTTAGTTCTTCAAGTTATTTCATCATCAAAATGAAGTTTCTTCATAGAATAACTCTGTTTTCTTCCTTAGCTTTATGCAGTGTTCAGATTTGCATATGACAGGGTGCATGATTCATGTTGAGATACGTAGATCTAGGGACATGAATGTGCCCTCACTACATCATAGGGAATGTTCAAAATTGAATAAATGATGTGTCTTTTACTGCCTCTGAACATTTTAGTGATTATAGGTGGTCTGAGTACGTGCCTTTGGGAAAGTATGCAATTCTGAGCTTGTCCTTTCTTAACAAAAGTCCGTTTGGGGAAGTCAGTCCTTAATAAATCAATCCTCTGTGCATTATGCTAACATATGCAGATCTTTCAATAAATGTAATTGGCAATAGCAAAATTCAAGATGAGAAAGGCGTTAGATAAAGGTGAAAGCTCCGTTATTTTATTTAAACGTATGTGCATTTAGTGGATGGGAGAGATAAAAAAATTTGAACAAGACTAAGGTACATTTACTGATGTAGTGGCAGCCAGCCAATACTTTCTTTTTTCGAGCATTTTTTATAGTCTGAACTTTACTGTGTCGATCTTTACCATCTGTCAATCACGAAGCCTGCACTATTCTGGACTCATCTCATCATCTCTGCCACCTTAAGTGTTGAACCGAATCCAATGAATCTGTTCTACACACCTAAAGCTTTCCATTCAACTGTTTCTTCATGTCGCCTGCATCCTCATCATTCGCATTAATGCCTATGTCTTAGAAATCGAATTCTACTCCCAGCTACCTCAACCGTCGCCGAAATAGTAGGGGGCCAGGTAGGGAGGATGTTAGAATAGTCGGGGAGTTTACATTTACACGGGACAGTTGCATTTTCTTAGAGGATTCAAAGTCTTTTGTTTTGCAAACCCGCGCATGGCCTATTATGCCTTATGAACAGTGAACTCAAAGAATGATATTGTACATTCAAAACATCTATTTTTTGCCTCTATGTGCTTGGCTCGGTCTGCGCAATTTATCAGATATACTCGTCCAATCAAATATTAAATCAGATGAGTCTTTAATAGGTGACTTGTAAGATCTGATTCTGGTTGAGTACTCATCACACCCTTGCTACTGGTCGTCAAAGCTTTTCTCAGCGTCACATCTCATTGACGTATGTAGGATATATTTATGGGGTAGTCAAATCTGAAGGTCTTGTCAACCGGTCACATTGTAAGGTCTGTTCTTCATGGGAATCGGTGGTATGAAGTCTTTAATCACAGTATTTTATATTTAAACAAGCTTTGTATTAATTTATTTATGCAGTCTATTTACTTTCTGACCATCTAATTTGTAGAGCCGATGATGTATTTGTAAAAAGGACAATGCAGATCTCAAGAGAAAAATTGGTTTTTAAAGAGCGACATCAAAAATGTTTTGGGTTACGAGACTTTCCATAACTAGACTTGGCGTTGGGGGATCAAATCCATGCAAAGATTTATTGTAGATTGGAATTGAACATTACATGTCAAATTCAAAGGGATATCTGCAGATCTTTATTTCTCACAAAATCATTTTCTTATCTTGACAAATTTAAAGATTTTATGGGGAAGGTGGGCATAAAGAGGGTTGGCATTGAAATGGGACATTGGGCTCAAGCGAAGGCAAGAGAGATTGGAGAATGAAGAAAATCGGACATTAAAAATTTAAAATTCACAAAAGCATTTTTTAAATGCTTATTGAAATAGCCTAGAGTCTCCATTTATTCGAAGCAAAAGGAACAATCTTTGGAGAAACTTTCTTAATTTAGGCCTTGAATATTAAACTTAAAACCTTGAAAAGCATTTTTTAATGCTTATTGGGAAAATTTGAGATATCCATTTCTTGATTTCATTTTCTATTTTAGGACAACTTGCTTTCGATTGGAAATTTTAAAATCAATCATTCCTTCATAGCTTTTAAATGTGGAAGTCTCAAAATCAAATTGTTCTTTTACAAAAATGGGCACAAATAAGAACTTAGGAGCCTTGTCAATTTAATACTTTCTTTAAGAAATTTTTTCTAATGATTGACATCTCTTATGTATATCACTTGTATCTAAATTTTTAAATCTTTTGTAGGTACAAACAAAGGAAAAGCGAAAGCGAAAAATCCAACATGGAATAGGTACAAAAAGCAAACGAAGGCGAAAAGGTGCAAGGCGAAAGAAAGGGCTAGCAAATGAAAACGAAAGGAGGAGGATTCTTGTTTGAAAACACATTGTGTTTTTTAACACTTTGAATTTTTGATCAATACTACTTCACGAAAGGAGGGAAATGTTTTTTTGAAAACACAATGTGTTCTTTAACACTTTAAGTGTTTAATCAACACTACACGAAATTGTTTTCCTTTTCGTTTTAGAACATTAGTTTTCAATTGGGGCTAAAAACGAACAATTTCATCTTCATTGCAAAGGGCTTAAAACGAACCTTAGAACAAACTTACTAGATTTCGTTTTGGGTTAAAAATTGAACAAGCAATCCTCATATTTCATTTGGTGCTTAAAACGAATTCACAAATTGCTTTGAAGGGTGTAAAACGAACAAGTGTTTGATTTGTGTGATTGTCTTTTGAGTACGTATCCTCTCCCCTTGCGCTTCGTGCGATCTAGGGTGCAAGAGAAACACTCAAAATACATTTTATTGCTTTAAAACACTTCGGCCTTTAATAAAAATTGAACATCTTGTGCTAAGTGTGAGTAGGGGCATTTTCGCTGCACATCTCTTCTTTGTGCTTAACAAAGATCGACGAGTTACATTGTCTCTTTGCTTGCTTTTGCTTATCTTAGAGCCCTTTAGGAAAAAGTATCACCTAAGCGACGACTCAACCGTAACACTTAAAGCCAAGAGTATTTCCAGCCGGGATATAAATGTGGATATTGGAAGAAACGCCAATATCACACAGTTGATTATGACAAGATGGATCTGAAAGGGGACTCTTGTCATATGGGTCAACTCCTACAAACGGAAAGTCCCATTTAGAACCTATGTGTTAGAATTTTCCAAAATCCTTTAATCCGCTTTGTTAAAAGAAATCCGGGCTCAAGCCGCCCCACAATTTTGTACTCTTCTTCGCCTTCTAGTAAGTAGAGATGGAAAAGCACGCATGGAGTTTTCCATGGTGTTGATGCTTGGTCAGCCTGCATTGACGCACGAGCCGTGGAGGGGAGCCTGGGGTCAAGCATCTAACCATCCGGCTTAGAGATAAGCGTAGCCGACTTGTCCAAGTGGGACTCAACAAACACGTTCATCACATCCATAGGGCTTGTAATTATTCTTTGTTTGAAAACACAAGGTATTCGAAAACATTTTGGTAAAACAAACATTCAACATGATTCTCATAAAAATTCAAACCCTCTTGAAGACAAATATCATTGACTCAATCCATATGTTATTGCTTTCCCTGCGGATTCACATTCGTAGAGGTTCCTAAGCATTGGATTATATCTCAATTTGTCTTCTTGAGTAAACAATTGGAAAACCCTTGCCTTAAGTTCATTGAATTTCCACATAAAATATCTTGTGGGGTTTAAAGAAATTAAGACATTGGACATCTTAGTTTGAAACCTTAATCAAAGAGAGTGTTTTTGGTAAAATAAAGCCATTAAGCAAAGATAACAAATTGGACCCCACACATGTGCTTGATATCTCTTGGTCATATTGGTCTTTTGATTGCTCTTAGAGAAAAGTGTGTTCTTCAATACCTTGGCCTAGTAAACAAAGTCTCTCTAAGTCTCTTAGGATCATCAAAACTTCCATCATCCATCCAAACATTTATCAACCCATCTCACCAAAACAACTTTAGATCTTTGCAAACATCATTCTAGACTTGGGTACATCCTTAAACCAAATCAAAGTCAATTGTTTAATTAGGTGTGTGGGAATGCATCCTTTCTCATACATCTAATTGAATTAGAAAACCTTTTGAACAAGTTCATCCTAAAGATAACATCCAACATCTTAGGGTTTACAAGTTCATCATCCACATCAAACAATCAAAATCAAAATCCCTAAGTCTAGCTTTGATTCAAAGTTCCTAAACGTTCATCACTCATATCATCCACCTTTCATCCTCCATATCATCATTGGTCCTAAGAATCTTAGAGGTTACTTTCGCAATAAGGTCATAACACAAGAGGAACATGGAATATACACTTGATCCATACATCTTGAGTAATCTAAATCAGTTAAATCTTCAAAGCCTTGCAATGCCTATCAATTATCAAAGTCCATACACGGGATCATTACCTTCGACAAATGTCAATGGTACAACAAGTGTGAGTATGCCCAATCTGAATTTTGGAACACATCTCCCCATGATAGATTTAAATCAAAGTCCAAACTTACAAGTCTATCCTCCAAACAATCAAAACATGAGTCTTCAAACGAGCAACGTCATTCCACCAAATCCCTACAAACCAAATGTGGATGTACCAAGTGGAAGTTTTCGAAACATGAATCCCAACTCGGAAAACTTTGGAAAAATGATTCCCAATACCAACAATGTTCATCCTATCATACCAAATCTGAACATCATCCCAAATCATAACATTATCCAAAGTCAATTTTCCCATAATCCCATTCAAAAACCGCAAACATGCATGCCAAAACTACTTGAACACAAGCCAAATCAACTATCTCAAGTGAGTCAAGATCAAAATCAAGAACAAATTTGGCGAGATCAAATTGCAGAACTTTCCAAAATAGTTGAGGCATTGCGCCAGGGGAAATCTCCACCACCATTACCTACATCATTCCTTGGTTTAGGGATTCACCCTTTACCTAACACCAATCACGCCACCCAAATCAATCCACATAACGCCAATAAAGCCATCACATCAAATCCTTTGAATATACCATCGACATCACACCAACAGATGGTATCCAATCAAGCAACAATGATGATCCCAACCAATCAAAATACGATCTCCCAAGGACCTATCACCCTGCTATTCCTTAACCATCACTATCCCTTCCAATCATTCCAACCACCACTATCACACCCATCACATCCTTCAACCCTCACTACCATGATCGCCTCCGAAATGCATCTCAAACACTTGTCACTACATCCAACATGATTCTAAATCCACCACCACCCCCACCACCAATTTCCACCACATCAATCCAATAATACGACGCTTTATCATGTTGCCAAAAGGGATTCCAATAACATTCAGCCATAAACAAGCAACACAAGCTCAACAAGTGCAACAACTCTTTCAAGTTTCCCAAGCCTCTCAAGCTACCCAACCAACACGAGCACAAACACAAAAGATGACAACTATTGAAAACAAGGATCAAGATCAATCCATCATTGAGTACACGTTTACTTCATCCAATGATCAAATTGACATATTTCAAGAGTCACTTTTGAATCACGATCAAAATCCACCAACAAAACTCGACAATGAGCCAATTCAAGAAATATCAACATCACTTGATGCTATGGTCAAAGACATTCACAATCTCTCCATCGCAATTGTCGAAAAAAATGATCAAAACCTCTCCATCGAGGAGCACATTGAAGATATATCTACACAATCCGATGATCAACTCACCATACATCAAGAGCCACTTTTTAGTGATCTCTTTCAAGGAGTGTTGGGATTATTTGATCCTATTGACATAATGCACAATCAGTTCACCTATGATCATGTTGAAAATGTCTCTACATCGCCTTACGAGTTAGAGGACATATCTCAAGAATTTATTCCAAAGCATGATCAAAATCTTTTACCAAAGTCTAGCAATGGTCCTTTTCAAAACATGTTGATCCCCTTTGACCGCATGGTTACAGATACTGAAAGAACTTTGAACTCGACACTTGAGGATATTGAGCCATTCCCCATGTCTAATAACGACATCCAAGAACCCTTTGTAAGAAATCCATCCTTTGAAGCTGCCCTATGTCAAGAACTTGATCCAAAGCATGTCGAAAGCAACTCTGAAATCATTCAAGATCAAAAATTTGTATCTCCAAGATACTACAATGATCTAATGGATATTCTCCTATCCACACAAGATGATCACATCCATACTCCATCTACCCATGAGATGCTTTCTACAGTAGGGGCATCGATGATCTTCATCTAGAACAAGATTTTGTTACACAAAAAGAGCAGATTCTTAACTCCTACAATCAAACGGAGTTGTCAACATCAGGATCAAATATGTCCAAAACTCAGATTGAGGACATCATGAATAAAGATATCCATCATTATCCACTCAAGGAAACAAGTCAGATAGAACATCCAGAGTTAGCGGAGCAGCAAATTGAAAGAACGTCACCTACGGTGGTCATCTATCAGAGAACACTTATTGAACAAGAGCTCTTGGAACAAGCGAAATCAAAGCATGAAGGTACTACTTCCACAATACTGGGGGCAACTTCGTCTCAAACAAACGTCAACATAGAGAGCACGAAGAGTTCTTATGATGAAACCATTGCCAATACTACAACCAGTCACGTCATGAATCGTCATCCACCCATCACCCCATCCATAAATTGGGACCAACGTCAAAGGACATATCTGAATCAAAGTACAAAGAACGTTATCAAATCAAAAGAAGTTGAGAAGCATAATGGACAAATCAAATACATATGGATACCGAAGAATACAAAGAAAGATTATCCCTATCAAACTCCATCAGTCAAAGAAACTGTGGGGCAAACTAAAAAAGGGAAAAATATCCATCAAGGATGTCCACAAAATAAAAAGCAAGCTTTTCAAGCAACGTACAAAGTGTATCAAGCAGTTGGTCCTAATTCCATGCACACTTTCGTATCCACCCATCATTGCTCATCTTCCCAAGTTTGGAGAGTCAAAGGTTCCAAACTGTCAACCAATCCATCTCTTATCCCTAAATGCACTCCATCCACACCTCCACGCATTATATCCAATTCTCATATTGACCATGTATTGACAACGACCCTTCATCATATGATCAAGGCACTTTATCACATGTATGCACCAAGACGAGTTAACTCCTCGTATCGACGGGCGTGTATCATGAATCCCAAAAGTTGCATTCAAGTGCACGTGATCTTAGCAGCGTTCTTCTTCTGCTGTGATATCGATGGGTACATTATGACAAGTTATCTACGCTAACACCACCGTGTGGTTCAAGAGATGAATCTTTTCATAAAATAAAAAATTAAAAAAGCAAAAAATCCAAAAAAAAAAAATTAGAAAAAGGATTGAAAACAGTAAAGAGAAAAAAATCGTCCTCTAGTGAAAACCACTACGGTGGCGCTTTGGGCAAGACCATGATGAAAACCTGGCAAACAGGCGTCATGTGTAGAATCGAGCATCTACGTGTGCCAGTTCAAATGAAAGCATCTCATCTCATCCCATCCATAGTAAATCGAGCATTTCATCCATATTATCCATAATAAATCCATCCATCCATGAACCATTGATCCAATCCATTTTCATCCGTTTGCATCCATCATCCAAGTTATCTTGATCTCGATGAAATTTTGGGGCACGCTTTACGCTTGCTTACGGTGAACATCTTGACATGGGCTGTTTTCATTAAATCCTATCCTATGCAGCATTATCTGAGCCATGAAGCATTATCCAAATGCGCATTCATTATTCGAGCACCTTATCTTATCGCAAGATAATCCTTGGCATCCTTGCATATTCATCCATCCATACACCTATCCGAGCATCCATCCATCGCATTCCATACGTTGCTAGACATTGGGGGCAGATATGTACATGTTGCTTCGAGAATAAATCTTGATCTATATCCTTCACCTTATGTGGCGATCCGAACATTGGAAAACATAAAGTTAATTGGTCAAATCATTTGCAATCCAAAACGTTAATCACTAACCCATGGAACATTTTGACGAGAAGACATTCCTTATCAGTCTTCATCTTTCATCAAACATCAATTGATATCAGTCGCATCTAAGTTGAACATCAAACGTCACATCAAATCATCCAAACATCTTTTGTTCGAAACCAAGCTTCATCAAACATGATCAATCAAATCCAGTCAAAAAAATCATCATCTCGGGATATCCTTGTGTTGCTTAACACTATCCTCTTGCATTGTCGTATCCTCGATAAATGTTATCATTATCAACTCGACCAATCCAAATTTCGTATCATAGGATCCTCAACAATGTTATTTCCATCATCAATCCTTTCCCAATCCTTTAAAGTTACAATATTATCATTGCATTGTTGTGTATCCTCAATAATGTTATCATCATCATCAATCCATCGATCCGATTAATCCACCTTTTAGCTTGATTTTCAAACAAAATCATAAACAAAGTAATCATATATCATTACATATCCATATCCAAATTGTCAAAATCATGCTAAAATCCAAAATCCAAAACATAATGCAAAATCCAAAACACTCAAAAAGGTAAAACATCAAAACATTGAATCCTAACTACGCTGCCTCTCCAGCTTAATGTAGCGCTAATCTTCATCATCCCTCGGTGACATCAAAATCCAAAAACATTCAAAACATCAAAATCCAAAACATTCAAAAAAAATATATCAAAATCCCAAAACATCAAAGTAGAAAATCAAAAAATCAAAAACATTTGAAAATCCAAAATCCAAAAATGTTTCTAAACATTCCAAAAACATCAAAACATCCAAATATTTGAAAAATCCATCCACGCATCTCGCTTTGCACCCGCAATAATCAATCATCCATAATAAACTGATCGTCATCTCCATCCTTTGGCAACACAAATAGAAACAATCACAGCAGTCAGCAAAATCAATCTTCAATCATAAAATCAAAAGCAAACAACAAATCGTTAAAACAAAATCAAACTCTTGATCAGTCGCAAATATGTCAGTCGACCTTATATCAATAGCCTATCAATCAACTTATCAAACCATCATCATCCTGTACAATGCATGTCCTAGGATATATCGTTCCGACAATGGGCATCATTTATGGATATCACCTTGGATTCTTATCCTATCAAAACACATCCCTTTGGCTGAAGGTATGAAGAACATTGGTTTGTTTGTGTACTTGATCTTTTCTTTTTATTTATCTTATTGCACTCATTCCAAGGACCTCTCGATGATATCCAAATGAAGGATTTAGAGAGATAGGAATGGGGCAATGATCATTATCTTTTTGTCTGTTGTGCTTGTTGGACATTCTTGTAAAATAACTTGGCTAATACTTGCTTTGTTAGGTACGTCCTAGCAAGTTTTCCGTATGTCAAGTGTGAACAAGAATACTCCTATCCGCTTGTTGAGTCAAAGTTCATCGACACTAAGTACAACGCCATCCCTCGGTCCTTTATACCTTGATGCATTGTACTTAGGCGGTTATCAAACATAAAGTGTGACCCTTTGAAAATCCCAATCCTTGATAAGCAAATCATCATCCATCTATCATCATCATTTCTCATCATCATCACTCAATGTATCCATCATGCATCCATCCTGCATCCACAAACCATTAGCATACATCCATCATGCATCCATTATGCATTCATCTTGCATCCATAAATCTTTAGAATTCTGCATATCATCTCACATTCATATCATCATCATAATATAGATTTGTTATTCTAAGCATCTTGAAATCTCATTTGCATCATCATCCACAACCATCCATTTTGAACCTCTTTATCGCGAGATCGACCCTCAAATCGAATCTTTTCGCTCGATCTCTCGAGGGGGCAATGTACCAGTGTACTTCTTTCCGCTGGGGCATCTGAAAAATCATGAATTTTTTTAAATTTCGATTGCAGCAAGTTTATTCTTTGAACCAACGCAACAAGTACATTGCTTCAAAGAGGGGCAAAATGTAGACACGTCAAATTTATATCATGCATAATCATATTCCATTCATCCAATAAATCAGGACTTTATTTAAATCAAATCCAAATCATACATTTTCCATCATTTTCTGGATTTAAATAAATCAGAATATCAAAGTCCAAAATGTCAAATCAGTTAATCAGCATGATCATCATCTAATCCTAATCTAATACTAATCACATCCCACTTGCATTATCTAGATCTATCCACTTGCACAATAAATCAATTTTATTGATTTTATTAAAACAATCATTTTCCCTCAACATGACAAGTCAAACAGGGCATTTATTGCTCTTCTTCTTGTCCCCCTCAAAAATTTATTGCAAATTTGAATTCTTCCCCTCTTGGGCACTCTTCCCAAATCTTGCACATACATCAACTAATCACATGATGACAAGTGTCCTCCTATCATTGGCTTAATCTTTAGTCCCACATTGGTCCCTCTTCAACAATCTTAGCATTTGAAATCTTCAAATAGAGGCTTCAACATTGAGCAAATCCTCCACAATTTCATCCAAAAAGCATATGCAAAGTTACTCTCCTTGAGAACTAATTTTGCTCATCATTTCCATCTTATCATCATCATCTAAGCTTATTATCAAGGATTGGGAAAGGGTCACTAACACATGTGACACCAATCCACTATAAGATGCTAGTTTGATTCATTAGAATGATGCATTTCTATGTTTTGCTTGTTTCTTTGGCATCATTCTTGTGATTAGATGAATCTTATAGGGGATCTTTTGATTTGCTTTGGTTTACTAACAATACTAATGGTTTTTGTTTTTGATCCAATGCAGATTTAGGGTCCCTAGCTACCAATAGTGCCCAAAGCACAATTTCCTAGTTCTATCACCACATCAAGACCTCTTTCCCAAGACATTATTGATCAATTAAAACCCTCAACCAGCAAGAAAGCCAAGGGATCTACTTTGTTTCAAGGTCCTAAGGTTAAAGAAGGGTTAGTGGACAGACAATACAATATCAAGGATGCCAATGTGCCATCTATATGATGGAAAATGTTTCAAACTAGTTTGGGAATAGAAATCTTGGGGCTCCAGTCTGCAACCCATGGAGACTAGATAAGGGAAAATTAGTAGTGTTGAATGTGTACATAGATGTGGACTTGTTGAAAGACATAGCTGCAAGGTATGACCTTGTTTCTAGATTGGTTAGGGCATATGATGGTGTTGAAATGGTTAAGATAATCAGGGAAGAGATTGCAGAGGTTTTCAAGTTGCATGAGAGGAATCAAGACATGATCCCCATTGATCTCGACCTTTTCAAAAAGGAATATGAGAATACTAAGGTTTTGTTTAGGACAACAATGTTACCCATACACACTACAAGTACAGGGGTTAGGAAATCTAGGAAATAGATTAAAATTGGCCAAGATGAAAAGGATCCATTCCCTGTGAAATAATTTGTGAACTACTTCAAGAAGACAGTTTACTCATTATGTCAAATTATTGGTTTTGAACCATCATCTATCTTGTCAGTATGTTACATGTGTATAGCCACACACTTGCATCATGGAGCTTTCAATGTAGTTTATGACTATGCCACATACTTGGAAGAAAACATGCATTAAGGGTTGACTGCATTAAATGCTAGGAAGTATTGGGTTAGATTCTAGTGGTATTCCCTCTTGATGCACATGTTTTTATATAAGGGAGAAAATAATTTTGGTATAGAAATGACATTAAAGAAAAAGGAGGATGATATTTAGATACTTGTCCAATGTTGGACTCAAATTTTGGACAAGGATGATCAGAAGTTTGATTATGTGGTGTATCATAATGTTTTTACTTCAAAAATGAGGAGGTTCTTGATTCGTGATCCACCAAGGACACCCAGGTAGATCCTTCATTTTTTGAGGCCTTTAGAGAGGAGACCTAATTTGAAAATGAATCACAATTGGGGGGATATAATTCTATACTCTAGTACAACAATCTTCAGGGTCTATGGCACAAATTTTTACCCTTATGCATTACCTAGAGATGTTCCTTTAAGAAATGGATTCATTGAAATTATGAGGCAGTTGGGGGCATCACAAATGTGGCACTTACCAGAGTAGCAAAAGAAAGGTTTGTTCTTTCCTGAATGGACAATATTTTTTGATTATGTGATGGCCAAGGGAGGATTGAAAGATTTGTGGAAGGTGTTGTCACCTTACAATCTAAGCATTGTACGCCCAAGGAACCATGACCCAAAGGGCTTCATTGCTTCCTTGAAGGAAAAGAATAGGAGTGGTTCTTTTATTCATAATTTCTATTCTCCTAAAGATGTGATCAAGAATATTTTTGATATTCATATCCAAGAAGAGAAGAAGGCAATGTACCTCACCTTCAACAAAATGGTGGAGAAGGTAAGAAATTAAAACACTGATTATGACCCCCTACCATATATTAAGGGTGAATTCAATAAAGTCATGTATTTTCTTGAAAATTTTGAGAATGTAGTGGGTGTCTTGAGGGAAGAATGCACAATAAATGACAAGGGAAAGACATTGGCAGTGGAAGAATATCTAGCAGAAGAATTGGAGGAAAGACCTTATCAGCCACCCAAGAAAATCAAAATATACTCCAGGAGGAAGGAGGTAATAAAGAAACAACAAACACTTTCAACCCCTACTACATCAGAGGGGTCAAGGGCCTCTTCTCCTGTGAGATCAATTCCATCCCCTCCCAAGCAAGCCTCACTAGCCATTATTGACCTTGATTCACCTCCAATAGATCCAACTCCATCAGAGCAACCACCACTAAAGAGGCAGAAAATTAAGGTAACAAGGATTGTTGATTACGAAGAAGATGACATCATGGTTACATCAGAGGAAATGCAACAAGGAATGCCTTCTCCCCCAGGAGGGGTTGCATTAGGCACAAGAGAAAGTAGCCTCAAATTGAGAAAGGTTGACATAAGTGGTTTGAATAATGCAAATGATTTGAGGTTGGAAGCTTGCAAGGCATTCATAGAGGTTGATTCTTTTATTGAGACAAAAGCATTCAAAGATTTTGTGTGGAGGGCTAAGGCTCTAGAATATGCAAAGAATGTGGCAAAAGAGAGGAGCCTACATCCAGAACTTCCAGAGGTGATCATTCAAGCAAATGTAAGGAAGGTGATGAGGAAGGAATTTCAAGGCATCACAGCTAAAGAAGGTAGAGCACTTATGCAAAAAAGTGTACTATTGTTTCCTGAATGGGATATTGTTGATGTTGTTGTGCTAGACACAATAAGGAGGAAAAATAGGCCATTGTTCCAAATAGAGGAAGAAGCTAGATTGGCACTACAAGGGTCAGCATTTAGTGAGGAGTGGGATGCCTTGGCCATTTGGTCATTGTCTTTGGGCTCTAGGAAGCCAAGAGTTGCTAAACCATCTTATTTCAGTGGACAACTGATTATAAGAAGAGTTTTTGATACTCTAGCATTGGAAGCAGTTGATATGACAATAAATATTGCCAGATTAACTAAGGCAACAATGGAAAATGTCATTATTGACAGGGACAAGTACAGGAGTAAATATAATGAAATCATTGATGAATACAATTAGATTCAGCAAAGGGTTGCAGAGTTGGAGACAGAATTGGAATTGTTTAAACAACGGAGGGAATCATTGAGAACTCAAGGCCCATCAAGCTCAATCCAAGTTGCACCCACTCTCTAATGGCACATCCTCAATCTCATCCTCCACCAAAACATTCTTTGGAAATATTGCCTTACAATTTAGGCCAAGAACCAATTGCAGTAGAGGATCCAAGCACATCAGGTGCAACTCCATCAAATGAGCCCACCAGGGAGCAATTATTTCTACAAATTGAGAATTATAAGAAATTGCTTGCATAGGTTCAAGATACAATGTATGAGAATAATTCTAAGATTGTTCATACTTTTTTGGAGCATTTAAATAAGAAGATTCAAAGTAAATTAAACAATATTCATGCCAATTATTCTTTAATGCTCCTTGAAGCAATAAAGTTGTCTCAAAGAGACAAGGAATTAGTTGCCCCAATCTTCCAAGATAAATGGATTCCTAGGGTTGATAACATGAAGCTCATTGCAGTTGGGTCAGGACATCAGAAGGATAAGTATCCTAAGATTGGCCCAACTTATAGATTTATTAAAGAGATTCAAGAAAAGAAGTTTCAAGGGTATGTTGCTCCTTTGGAGGTGAAAGTCAAAGAGTTTAAGGAAAAATTTGATGAGGAAGATTTGGTATTGTTGCTTGATATCCAACACACATATGATGAGGTAAAGCCTCTATAGGCATGGAGGGACCAAGTGGAAACAAAAATTGTTTCCCAAGCATCAATAATATGTGAGAATGTTGACATTGATGTATTGAAGAAAATTCTTGAGAATTTCTCTTTCACCATCAGCTTCTTGGAAGATTTTGATAAAGAAGCCAATTTAGTGATGGAAAAATATGCTCCCTACAGAAAGAAGATGGATGAACTTATTGGATTTAACTGGCCTTCTGACATAGAATATGAATTATGGAAGAAGACATTCATTGATGAATTGGAGTTGTAGACACAGTGATTGGGAACATACTCACATGTGTACTTTTCGGCCTGAAGCTTGTTTTTCTCCCTTGTTCTTATAAAAGGGAATTAAGGGCCATTTATGCGAGTCTCTTTTTGAATTCTAGATTTGAAAATACAAATTGAGAATAGAGAGAAAATATATTTTGAGTTTGTATCTTAGGTTTAGAGTCGAGCAAGTAGATTTTGTAAATTGTGTGGCTTTCAAGCATGTCTAAATGAATGATACAAATCTTTTGAGTCTATGGCCTCTCCATCTGTAACATTCCATATGAGTTATTAATGAAAATTCGATCAATGATCCTTTCATTAATTTTCATTGTTGTTTTGCAATGAAATATGTTTTAATTTTGGCTCTGCTTTAATGAATCAATTAAAATACCTTGATTAAAGCATGAATTCATATAAAGAATTAATTAAAATGCTCTAATGGAATCATACATTTGTATGGATAAATTAGCATATTATTAATAATTTCATATTTTAATTGTGTTAAAACTTGAACATGTACTCAGTGATTCATCACTCAATTCAATGCTTAATAACATATTAACAATAGTATTAGTAGAATATACAACAATGAACATCAGCAATCATTTAATGTGTATCTAGTAGTTGAAACCACTACCATACTTTTTCTTCAAATGATAAAATAAATAATACAAATAATTGAACATCAACACATTACTAAATTTTGAATTTGAGCTTTTTTGTTGATTTTCACATGAAGGAATACATAGAGGCATTGACAATGCAAAATCTTGCTCAAAGACAACTCTGCACAGAGTTGAGTTGGAACTTGGAAACTCATAAATTATCAAAAATCAAATCACTGTATCACCTTTTCTAGCAACTTCCACTATTCAGGTGGTGGAATTGTCATTTGTTCTAACTGATGTTGTTTTACTTTAAGATTTGTTAACAATTCATGATTTAAATTGGAACTTGTCTTGAATTCTTCAGTAAATTTTGTATTCAAGGTTAGCAATGGTTTGATGGAATCCAAATAGTTCACCACATCTGAATTCTGAGGAATCTAGTCCAAAACAATATTTCTTGCACCCTCCATCTTCTTTTTGAAATCATTATTTCCAATGAATCACTCATTTGTGTCAAAAGCCTTGGAAAACCAAGCTCTGTGAAGTTCCTTACCTATTCATCCACCTTCTTCATCTTGTTTGTAGCCAAATGCAAATATTCCTTTGTTTCACGCATTCTCAAACACTTTTCAATGATAGATGACAACATCATTGATGTATCAAGCCGATTATTAATCCCTTTTGATTTCAAAACATTGTCACTGGCTTTGTAGACTGTTTGTTGAACTTGATTTGCAAATTTTTCTAATGCCAACACATATTTGTTGTCCACTAAATATTTGTTGAGCTTCTTATAATGTAGTCTAATAGCATCAATCAATTGAAACATGTCACACAAATGATCAATCCTCTACATTATTTCATCCCAAATCTTTTGTTTCATATGCCTCATTGTTTCTCTACAAAATGTAGATAACTTATTTTTCCAAGACTTAATTTCATTTTTTGCTTCCATCAGCTCTGCCTCCAATCTTTCATTTCTTTTTCTCTCCTCCAATTTTTGTTCCCACTATGCATTTCCATTCACAATGCTTGGTATTAATTTTTCTAAAGTGGATTTTTCCTCATCATATTTGTTGTTGCTCTCCTCTAGCCTTTGCTTCAGTTCATTCACTTCTCTCTCATTTCATTTATCCTCTTTGCTTTTTGATGTAGAGGTATATTTTTTATTCTTTTTTCTAATTCATTGCTCTTGTTATCTGCTTTCCTCTTTTCTTTCACATTTGTAAGGTTTTCCTATAACTTTTCTATTTGAGTATGCAACCTTTTTTTCTCTCTATCTTGCTTTAGCAATGATGCATACACCAATTCATTGTTCTTCTTTGATACATTAATTTTGTCAGTATTTTTGAGTCAAGAAAAATCCAATTGAATATTGCTCACCTGGAATTTAGATCGAGCCATCTGATTTGTTGGTTTGTTTTGAATTGTGGGAACAAGAATTATGTATTCCATGATTTATTTATTTGTGTCAAATGTGGGTAATACCATGGTTGTTGTAGGCTCTAAAGTTATAATAGACGCACTCTCCATTAGTTGCTTCTTTTATTTTTTATTCAAGTCTGATTTCTCTATAAACTCTTCAATGTAATCAAAACTTGGGGATGCAAGAACAATGGAATGCTTGAATGGTGAAGGAATAGGTGTACTTGTAGTTGCTAATGATGTCGCAACCACACTAACTAGCAGTGGGGAAGTGCCTGGAAATAACTCCTTTGTGGTGGATCCACTAGTAGTGTGACTTGGACCTGTCAAAATCCTTTGCCTCTTTTGTATGCCTTGATCACCTAGTGTTTGTGTGGTATCTTGTATTGTTGTCCTCTTGTGTGTAATTTGTTGTTGTAGCACATGTTGACCACTACTAGTACTACTACCCATACCTTCACCACCAATGGTAGTGCCAGTTGCACTAAGCTCTCCGCCATGGGCATGTCCTAGTTGTGATTGTATCTGACCATGAGGATGAGGATTTGAAGCTCTAATAAATTGAATTTTATTGGCTCTACTTGTATGCCCTTATTCTACTTTATCAACTCCAAGGCTAGATTTATCAACTCGTTTTCCAATTGTACATCCATTACCGTCCAAGGGCCTTGTTCTTGGGACCCCAAACCACCACCTTCATAACCCATTTTTTCAACTATGGTTGCTCCTAAAGTATATGCTTCTTTTGTGGCCTCACTTAAACCAGCTTTGGTTGCTCCTAAAGTATATGCTTCTGTTGTGGCCTCACTTAAACCAGCTTTGACATGGCTTTGTTCTTCCCTATCATCATTAGATTCATCATCATTTTCTTTGTCTCCATGTTCATTGGGATTCTCTATATTCCACAATTTTCTAAACTCATGTTCTTCGTTATCTCCATACTCTACAAGAGGTCCTGGATCACCTAGCTCCTTCCTCATAGACCAAAAGGTAGTAATTTTTTATTGTGGCCAATTTTTATCTATAACTTCCTTATCTAGAGAATCTAGTATTTTTACTCTACTAGATGGTTTATCACTTATTTCATTAAAAAATTTGTACCTCCTAATTGTCTTTTGATGCAATGTCATAATTTTTGCTAACAATTATTCAAAATAAATACCATTCTCAGCAGCACTTTTCTCCATTGCTATTTTGACCTCATCCCAAGAATCCTTGTTTCTCAAGTTTTCAAGCAAGGGTTTACTTTGATGTTAAATTCTACTTGCAACATTCTTACTGGCCATAATCATTGATTTAATGGTGTCACATGGATCATACTGCCAGTGACAGATAGCATCAAAATTTCAAATTTTCAAAAGACTATGTGCCACACTAAATGCTTTTCTCTCGAATGTGAACCCTCCACATGAAAAAGGTAAAGAAGTAAATAAGGTCTTCTTTTGTTGACCGACAAAGTGTATTTCATTAGTACTATGCATCTTCCTTACATATTCCAATGCAAAAACCATTTTTGTCACATGTATTCAAAGTTTGTATGGTTATACTCTTGATCCATAAAATCTTAGCACAGTATATTCTTCCATTAAGTACCAATCAGCCAATTGTATTTATTTTCTTAGTTGAATGCAATTTCTACATGACATAGGCAATCTAGGCATTGGAGTATTTGTAATTGTTTGATGCAATGGAGCCAAAAAGTAGTCTACAAAATGAATGTAGTTCCTTCGAGAATCATGCATCTTTATCTTAGTGGTCCAATCATATATTGGAGCCATTTCATTTTTCTAAGCATTACTATAAGGCTAAATTTGAAGCTTGTTGGTCTGAAACATTCCTCTAAATTTGAGTAGAAAAAAATAGCACAAGTAGGTTGTGAACCTAAATGTCTTGGTGGGACCTCCTTTAATCATTAAAAATTGTTTATGCATGGATTATACAATGTGCTCAATATAGTTATATTTGGCATCTAGTCCATAATTGATATTATATACCATTTCAAGGAGGCTTGCACCCACTTCCAAATTTCTATCCAATCCGAGGCAAAATGCTAGCATGGAAATAATATCTTGAACCCATGGCCTAAAAATATCCAAATCATAAGGAGGCTTATGATCACTTTTCAATTTGTTTCTATCCTAAACTATTTTATTTATGAAAGAATTTTTCTCAATTTCATCCACTACTTCATAATCACTAGCAAGCTTTTCTAGGTCAATGTGGACATTTCCAAATTCTTCGTTTGTAAACCCCAACACTTTTCCAAGTTCTTCTACATTAATGGATAAAAATTCTTCTTTGCTATCTTTATTAACAATTTCTCTTTTGTTATCATCATAATTTTGGGCGCATACCATGATAACTTCTAAGCAAGGGAAAACCTCATGTAACATCATGCGCCCTAATCCAGTTACCCATGGTGAATTGATACTATTAACTTGCATTTTCTTTGAAGCCTTATTTTGAAATGAAAATTTATGTTTGGAGGTATTCCTACTATAGGTTTCAGGATCATAAATATCATGGTATTTATCAGTGAAACCTGGAGTTTTAAGCAATTTTGCATAATGTATGTTTTTATCCAACATTGCTCTAGTGGTACTGGTGGTAGACATGCTTATACAATGTGAAATTATGAATTCCCTATTAGTCCTTAATTTTTCTTAATTTTTAAGTCTCTCAACCCTAAACCCTAACTTCAAAGTTTGACAAAATAAGAATTTAAGAAATATCAAATGATGAAATGTAGCCGCGGGAATTCTTTCACTTACCCAGATTTTGATTCTTGAAAAGATTAATGTTGATAGTCATGGAAACTGGGTTACTGGAATGGATTTGTTGGAAGTGGAACTATGGAACCTAGAACACGGTGGTGCACTGCAATGAGCAAACTAAAGACTGAAATCTCCTCGTGTGTTGACCTTCTCACTTAAAAATAAAATCACTTAGCAATAGAAAGTGTTTTTTTTTCTAAACTTTAAAGTGAATGAAACGTCTACGTGTTGCTTCCAGACTACACAATTAGTACATGGCTAACAACATTTAAAACAAACCATTTAGTCCTGCATTGACAACAAATTCTAAACTGCTGATCTTTGTAAATCTAATAGTTATAAGGTGATTCTGGAGGTTTAAGTTTGCAAGCCTAGTGCTTTGTGCATTTCATTTCGAAATGGAACTACAACCATACATCAAATGTTCATCGAATGGTTGAAACTTGATTAAATTTATGATATAAACAATAAACATGTGTTTTAAAGGGGTCGATAACTTAACATTGCAAAGGACTTAATAAAATGAATAATGATACCGAGGGTGGGAATCGGGGGAGATCAATGACAAATTAAAGTGAATAAAACATTGAAACGTCAACATGTTGCTTCCAAAGTCCAGACTACACAATTAGTACATGGTTGTCCTACATTGACAACAAATTCTAAATCGTTGATCTTTGTAAATCTAACGGTTATAGGGTGATTCTGGAGGTTTATGTTTGCAATCCTAGCGCTCTGTGCATGTCATTCTAGAATGCACCTACAACCATACATCAATGTTCATTGAACGGTTGAGTAATTTATGATATAAATAATAAACATGTGTTTTAAAGTTGTTTTAAACTTTAGTGCGCTAGGATTGACATCAAGGCCAAGGGGTCGGTAACTTAACATTGCAAAGGACTTAATAAAATGAATAATGATACCAGGAACCAGGGGAGAAGGTTAACAACAAATTAGAAATCAATAACATTTTGGTAAACCCTAACAAGAGTGACAACTTTTAGTGTTTATAATGTTTTTTGTCAATTTGATGGAAACTTTCTTTTTTCATTTGTATTGCTTTATGTTTTACTTTTAAATCTACATGCAATTATTTCGTAAATAGATAAAGGAAAAAAATAGATTTGAATAGATTCATAGACACTGAACTCATAAAATAATTCTTTACTATAAATGAATAAGGAAGAATAACACAATCATTTATTTTATTATAAGTAAATTACAATGTCACATTATTACATATCTTTTTAAATATGAGTCATTGAGTAGAGCATGCAAGCACCAAGCTCTTGTTTTGTATAAATAACATATGTTACTTTAGTACTTTACATAATACAAATACAAATGTAAGTGCCAAGCTTCTGCTGGACCACAGGTGACAACGTAATACAAATTGCGCTCTAAAAATAAATGCATGGTGATGGAACTTGTCGGGTCAACCATGGGCTCTGAAAATAAATGCATGGGGCTTTCCTAGTAGGCCATGGGCACTAAAAATAAATGCATGAGACTTGCCTAGGCAAGCATGCACTCTCAAATACAAATGTGGCTCTGGAAATACAAATGCAAGGGATTTTCTTGTCCAACCATGTTGGGGAAAAGGGAGTTGTGAAGATACAAAATGTATCTATTCTAATTGAAAACCAGAGTCATGCAGAAGATGAGGGGTAGTAAAACTGCTCCCATCTTTTGCACACAGCTTCCATGCATTGGAATAGCACTTATCTCCATCAAAGCCCCTCATCCTGGTTTAAAACCTGCCTTAGAAGTCAGGTAAACCTGATCAACTTCTTGCCAATTCCACCCATTTTGAACTTGAACAAAATTAGTCTTTTACTCTGTAACTACATAACTAGAGGTAGGAGAATTTAGAGTATCCCCAATAATGCCACATCATCTTCTTCTTGAATCCTTATTAACCCTACAAAATGAATACCCTTATGACAATTCAGAACATTGCACTCAATAGTAAAGCCTCTTTATCCTTCAACGAATGATTTCAGTTGTGTTCACTATCCCTATTTATGGGCCAATAGTGCCACTACTAGTTTGATCCTTATGCACACCTCACACGTGTCATGTGTGAACTATGAGGTTGGGTATAATGATAATTGTGATTCGCACAAACCAAAAAAACCAACTTAATTGATTCATGTAACTTAAAGTTAAGCCTTACATTTAGAATTAAAAATTTAAAATGTTTAATTTGATTAACATCTAGCAGCTGGCTACATGCAAACTATACCTCAAGCTGACAAGCTATCAAAATCGCCAATGCCACTCAAACGATATGAAATCATTACAAATATTTTTTCACTAGATCACTGGATTAATGAAATCATCATCTACGATTCTGCAGTACGTCGTGTAGTTTTCAATATAAATCTATCCAATCAATCACTTCATATGTCCATATGGCATTAATCTTGACTGACGCCCACAGTACCACAACCACACTTCCTTCAAAAAGATTGAGAATTTCAATTAAATAAAATGTAGTAATTTGAGGCATTGAAAAGAGAGAATTAAATGGCATTGGAAAGATTGAGAATTTCCAAGAATGGAGCCATGAAAAGTATTTTAATTTAAGTAGCTAAAGATTGATCACTGAAGTAAATAGTACATAGCCAGCCTAGCCAAAAAGCCACTAACTGTGACAAAAAACCAGTCACAAAATACATATTACAAGAACTGTTACGTTGTACAATAAAATATAGACACGTGACATGTCACACAATTCATTACTATTTTTTTTGTAACATAAGTTGAGGCCATCAACCAGGTGTTTGAGTAGAAGGTGAATCGAATTTAACAAAGTAATAGCAGAGAAGAAAAGCAAATCACCCAATACCTTCCTCCAAAACTCCAGACTCTTTAATGATTCATTTTTTGTATCACATAGCAGACCCCATCTGAAATTAACCAGGGCAAGAGCCTACAATGTAGAAGCATGCAATTCCACTTTCTGAAATATTCCACCAACAGGTGCTAACCCACTTTCAAAATTGTAATGCTCTAGTACCAACTTCAACAAAGAAATAGAGTAAATGAAAGGTTGCAAATAACATATTGCCAACGTTTGCACCAAATCTTTTTTGAGCAAAATTTCCATATAATTGGACAAGAAAGCCAAAGCTACCTCAGAATATAGAGCATGGGGGTTGTTCTGAAGCCATTCCCTACCCACAATTGTTCTTATAGCATCCTCAACCTGCGCAAAAGGAATTGTAAAAATAATACCCAAATTTCGTCTGTCATATGCATCATCCCTTATTTTCTCCCAAAAACATTTGGGTAGCATGACACGCCATAAAGACTCCATAATATCAAAGTTAAATTGAGAATAGAGAAGAAAGAAATCAAATCCAAATATATTATAAATGATATGAAGAATATCAAGTTGGTGAAGTATATATAGAAGTTAGAACGAAGACAATGAGTCTGACATCAAATACTCACACTTAACATTTAATTCACCACTGTCATTGATGTGACAATTAACATTTAATTCACTACTTGAATCCTTAATCATTGATGTGACAATATTATTTTGCCGGTGCATAACCCTCAGACCAGATGGATGGCCCAGATTAAGATGTATTGCTTACCTTTAAAACATGTGCTTAAAAGGTATGTCCACGATAGATGACAAGATAGCTGCATCACTTAGCATTAATTTCTAGGCTAATTTGATTGGGGGAATGTGTGGCAGGATCAGAAAAATATTTGTGCATAAAGAATGTACGACACATCACATGTTGGTTTTCATTTCTTGGTACGGTCTCCATAAGGCTGTGAGAGGTTATGCTACAAATAGGGGTTGTTGCACTCATTTTTCTCAAATTGGCTTAGTGCTCTCGACAAACACTAAGGGAAAATGGAGACTCCTCTATTTTTGAATTCCATGAAGCAGCAGAACACTTTCCATGGTTAAATCGGTGAGAAATAGCTGAAAGGGATAATGGTGTCCAACCACCCATTGGTGCTCCAGGCAATGAAGGGTATTTTGGACCCATAATTTTTGTTGGCTACCCACAAGCTCAGGGGGAATTCAAAAATACTCGCCATGTTTTTGGCAATGCTCATGTACATGGGTGTCTCGAAAGCTCAGGGGAAGAAGCTATGCCAAATTATTTCTCCACACTCTCTGTCAGAAAATATCAATGCGGCACTAGACAACATCGATGGAAATTTCATGACCCCTCTGCTACTACACTACTACAAGGCTCGTAGGAGTGAATGGTCGGTACCAAAATTTCCGTTGTTGTGCTCACTAGACCATGCAGCTCTCAAAAATCGGTGGGGGGAGATTGACAAGTGTATCAACTTTCTTCTATGTGCAGCTGACATTCTCAAAGATCAGCCAAAGGGTTGGGTGAAGGCATTTGTGGTGGCAGAAGCTCTCGATGGGGAAAGGTGGTCTTTGGACAAGGAGGATTGGGAGTTGGGCACTAGTGTTAGAATGGGTAGAGAATGACACCAAGAGTTGGGAGGAACGAGCAAACCATACTACCCATAGTGCCTGCGGTGGTGATTGTTTGGTGATTTTGAATGCAATCAAAGCCAAGAAGATCAGCGAGGCTAACTGCGACAATGCATAATTTGGTGTATGTGGAAGTTCATTTTGGTTTGTGATGGTTTGTTTGTATTCTGTATAAGTGTCCAATGTCAGTCCATTCAATATTTTGGTTTTGTAATGTTTTGTGGAAATGAATGCTTCATTGCAAATACTATTGGGATGAATCCCTAGTGACTTGTTCAAGTGACTAATCCCCTCTAAGGAATGTAAAAACTCTTTTTGATTAATACAGGGTGTTGCCCCATATAGCAACTATTCAACTATTTGAATATGTTTTCTAGATTCAATTGTGTTGTTATTTTTATCATCAAACCCATCGTTCCCCTAGGTCGAGGGGTCGGTCACCATGATGACTCCGAAGGCTTAAGTCATAACTTAAGCAACCTTCAACTACTAGTAGCTAGTCAAGGATAAAATATTATTTTGGTTGTCATGACTTTAAGTTATTTAATAAGTAATAAAATCTCAACCATGGATTTCTGGAAATCTAATGGTTCTAGTGTTATTTTGGAGGTTTCAATTTGCAAGTCTAGTGCTTTAGAGATTTGCTTCCGGAGTGAAACTACAGTCGTCCATCAAAAATGCATCAAACGATCGTGGGTTATATTATTTTGCATTGACATCTGGCTTTAGACATAATACATGTGTTGGCACGTGTCCCCATTCCGAACACTTTATGAAGGAATTTAAATGTGTCAAAAATTTGTCTCAGAATTTGATATTTTTGCCAACTAAATTTTACCATTGAATTTTTTTATTAGTTTGAAAATAGGCTTAATTCGCCAATGAAAATATTTTTTTTGGTTTGACGAAAAGTTTTAATCGTCAACAAAAATATTTTTTATGTTCTAAAAACAGGTTTATTCACCAATGGAAATATTTTATTGATTTAAAAAAAGGTTTTAATTGCCAATGAAAATATTTTATTGGATTAAAAAAAATTGCAATTCACTAGGATTTTCCATAGACTTCTAGCAATTAGAAAAGATTCACCAATTGGAGATTTTTTTCTTAAAAACAAAAAAAATCGCCAATAAAATTATATTTTATCTGAAGTTTACACCTTCGCCGAGGGGGGGGTTTTAAAGTTATCCCTTATTATTATTTCCTGTCAGGTTACTTATGAGCAAACCCATAATGCTTTATAGAAAATTATGAATATATATATATCATTATATATATGTATATATATATATATATATATATATATATATTCATGCATTATATATTCATAATGCTATATTCATAAATTCATAGTGCTATATAGCATTATGAATATATAATGCATGAATATATATATATATATGTATATATACATATATATATATAACATTATGAATATATCTAGCATTATGAATATATATATATATATATGTCGCAGAAATAGATAAATTGATATTTTATATAGCCTTGTTCATTTACATCTAAATGAATTAGATGTATGGTTTATTTATTGTAATTTTATTATTCATACGTATCATGATTTTCTTTAGAAACAGTTGCATACATACATATCATTCCACATGTCATCCTTAGTTTACACATACACACAATCGACCAAAAGATAGGTGCATGAAACCCTTAACAGTCAAGTATATGATACCCTAAAATGATAACAATGTATAACCCTTTGTGAAACAACATTATGATACAAATATTTATAACCATTTCTAAAACAATATTATGATATTTATATATAACTTGAAACAGCGATATGATACAAATATTTATAACCCTTTCTCAACATTTTAAAGTCATATCACTTGGACATCAATGGGACTTTTTGAACCTCCAAAGAGTGTTTATAGCTCTCATACCACATATGAGCATTCCTAAAAGGTTGTAACCTTGTAAAATATTTTTTTGATGTGGAGAAAGATGATTTATGCTTAAATACACCTCCATTTGGAATACCCATTTCTCCAATTTCTTAGCATAAATTTACTTTCTCCACCTTGAAGAATCATCCCTTAGAGGACTAATCTTCCTTCATCTCTCCTTTTTTTATTCTCCTCCTTCTCAATGCTCTTGTGCAGGATTCATTCTTGCTAGCATCAAGGAATGGATCATGCTTTTGAACCTATCAAGATTTTGTCCATAATGAATATCTTTTTGACATCTTCTTCCAACTTCTAGAACCTAGTTGCTTCATTATCTTCTCTTTCCATTCTCATAGATATTAACCATTCCCTTGATTCATTTTTCGGCTCAAAAGGCATCAAGTTTCCTTTTCCACTAGATATAGTATTATGTATAATCCAAATATGGTCATAATAACACAAACATAAGTTATACAAACTATTGTAATAGCACTTGATTCATATTAAATGGAGAATATTCCTTACTCCATCACTATAAAATAGATACACAATGAAAATAACTCAATAGATTCCCTTAATATGCACTCTTAACCACTTCAAATGGATTTCAAATAAATTAAAGCAAGTGTATATCAAGAAAAACACAAATATCTTCTCAACGTGAAATAACAAACAACATACATAATAAACTAAAAACTTGATTGCCAAATACTCATTATTACACTATGATTCCACTATCAAAAAGGTTGATTACAATTTTTTATAGTACCACCATGGCATCCATGAGTTCAAAACAAATTTCTAGCTCCTAACATGCCTACAACTATTTTCACCTTGAAAAGACTCACTACAACACACTTGTAATCATCAACAATTAGACTAAAACCCACTTGTCATTGAGAGAAAACCCCACACCAATAGTATATTTTAGCAATATATGACTTACCTTTAGTTTCTCATACAAAACAAAAAACAAAAAGAACAATTTTCAAATAGGAAGATCAAATGCCAAAAAACTTCATATTCTATATTTTATCTACACTATGAGGTCAGTTGACCAATTCTACCATAGGGCTTTGTTTGTAACATTTACATGTTCACCACTTGTGGAGAGTGGTAATTTTTCTATAACCAAATTTCTAATTTGTTATGAGATCTACAAAAAAAGTCTGAAGACTCTCAAAGACGTCCCATTATATCTCCAATCATCCTCGACTTACATAATCCTTTTTACAATATGACTAATCAAGAGGTGTCAAAATTCATCTTCTAATTCTATACCAATATTCAAACAAAAGTACGTGGACCTAATTTTCACCCATCTTAATAATCATAAACAAATTATATATCCCAAAACTTATAAAAAATAATGATTTATATTAAAAAAAAAAAAAAACAATTCTTTAAAATAAATTTTGTTCAAAAATATGTAACAAAAATAAAACATTTGTTTTCACAAGATTAAATCCACCACATGCCAAAAGTTCACCTAATCCCATGCTTCTCATCCTCCTCAAAAGATCCAGTACACCACTGTAAAACATGTGAAACAATTTGGATGGCCAACAGATAGGACAATCTAGATCACTGGCCGAAAGCATTTCCAGCAACATTGAGAGACAGTGCCATTGACTGGTACTCAAAATTGGACCAAGTACACAGGGCATCATGGAGATTACTCAAGCAAGCATTCTAGAATGAGTTCAAACTGTTGAGGGATGAAAGTGAGATTGTAGCAAAAAAATACAATACAAAGCAAGGGAAGCATGAGAGTGTGCGTACCTATAACTAGAGACTTAAAGATTTGCTGGGGAAATTGGAGGCATAGCCAACCGACGGGTTAAAGAAAAGGTGGTTCATCGAGGGTTTGCTTATGTCATTAAGAAAGAAAATGAAAGTCGTGCCTCTGTTTTCATACGTTGAAGCATACAATCAAGCGATGGATATAGAAAGAAAAAATAAAGCATCCCGAGGGAAAAGGAAGATGAATGACGAGGAGAGTACGAACAACAGTGATGAGGAGTCAAAAAACTGTGCAAGCACTCCAAAAGGATATGCTAAGGATGATGAAAGAATTGAAGGCTGATAAAGAGCATGAAGGAAGCTAGAGAACTATGGTGTATAGACTGCAATGGGGAAGGTCACACAAAAGTGAACTATTCAAAGAAGTTGTTCTGCGATATCTACCAAGTGATGGGACATTCAGTCAAAGAATGCCTATACAATCTGAGAGCAAGGGGTATTCAAGTACTATTCAGTCAAGGAGAACCATCAACACCGTTGAACACACCACCGAAGCCCCAGTACAATATCAATGTATCCCCTAGAGGTTACAGAAACAAAACAAAAGTCCAAGAAACAATATATAGTATGATGGTAAAGGAAGGCCCATGATACAATGTCGGAAGTGCAATGAATGGGGCCACTTCACCAAGGACTGCCAGAACAGTCAAGGCTTGGGAGGAAGATTATGCAAGTGGTGTGGACCTGGCGACCATGAAGACAATGAATGCCCCAAGCAGAAGGGCATCCACATGCTGGAAGTAGAAGAACAAGAGGTACTGGAAATCAGCAGAGCACAGTGAAAAAGGCCACCTACCCAAATCCACGTATAGAAAAACAAAGGATGAAGGAAGCAAAAGAAAAAGCGGAACTAGAAATGAAGGAAAACAAAACACCTCTAGAGAAATAAGGAACCCCTCAACAGTTAGAGGTGGAAACCAACATCATACGGTAGGTACTACAGACCACAATCCTAATAAAATTAATTGACCTTCTCCAAACTTTTCCGCAGTTGGGACTGGCAATGACAAATGTTGTTAGGGATGGCAAGCAATGGGGATCAGAGGACCGAAGGCAAGAATTGGTACCAGAACCACCACCATACGGTGAACAAACCATTGACCCCATTCTACTCATGACGAACATTGGGAAGATGCCAGTAGTCGTGTAGATGGAGATTGGAGGGAATTTCATGACAAATACTATCGTCGACAGAGGATCGGGAGTCAACGTACTACCTAAAGACACATGAAATAGTCTCGAGAAGCCTACACTCTAGTTGTCAATGTTCCAACTAGTTTGTGTCAATCAGCATGACATCAAACCATTGGGAACATTGATGGCACATAAGGTGGTGATCGGAACACAACCATTCCTATTGAATTTCATAGTATCCCACTACATAGGAAGGAATACGATGTGTTGCTCAAACGAGGGTGGTTTGTGACAGCCAAGGAAAACCATAATTGGAAGAGGAACACACTCTCAATCAAGCACAGCGGGTAGAAGTACATCATCGACTTGAAGTACTAGGCTATGAGGGAAGAATTGGCTTCCTCTAGATTAGAATCAGATGGAGGGGAGTCAAATGTTGATGAAGGGAGGAAAGCTATGGAACTGAATGATGATGGCATACTTGAATTGGAGAGTTTCTTAGAGGATCAAACAAGCTCACTAAATGGCCTATTCCATTGGAAAATGGAAGACTACAAGGTGTTCCATCGAGAGTGTAATATGCTGCAGATTGGAGAAACCCAGGAAAGAGAAGAGAAGGGCACATCTAGCCAAACACTTCTAGCCAAGTATGGAGAGTACAAAGAAAGAGTATCAAAATCGAACAATATGCCAGCTGACAAGTCCAAACAAGTACAAGATGAAAAAATTGTGTTGGAGAAAAAATGAAAAAAATAAGCTAAGAAAGAAATAATGGAGTTAAAAATCAAAAAGTATGAAAAATTAAAAAGTGAAAAAAGAAAAGATAAAGATGGCGTCGGCACTCCGCGCATCGAAAAGCTCGAGATAAGACTCTCAGCATCGACATCCGCTCATGGCATCAGCATCATCCACAAATCTTCATCAAGGTCGATTCAAGGCATCCATCCATAAAGTCGCAGTCCGCGATCCTCTCGGGTGTCAAAGTCAGCCAGACCACTGAAAGAAACTTCGCGATCACTCTTTAACCGTGCAGACCACTTTTGATAAAATCGTGGTAAAATAAAACCTTTAACAGGTTATCTGGATCACTCAAAACTTTGATCCATATCCCTCGGGTCATTCCTAAAGTTTGTGATTAGGTTGTATGGATTGAACACTCAAGAGGACATTGTGATCAAGTTGTACGAAGTGAGCACTCAAGAGGGAATTTTTCCATGCCATACAAAGTGAGCACTTAGGAGGATTTTTTTCCCAGGCCATACGGAGTGAGCACTCAGGAGGAAATTTTTTCCAATCCATACGAATTGAGCACTCAGGATGCATTGACCAAGTCGTACGAAGAAGAAAGAAATTTGTACAATTCATCGATTCTAGGAAACCAAAGAAGGTCATACAAAGCAACCAAGGGAAGGTCGTATGAAGCAAACAAAAGAAGGTCATACTAAGTAATCAGGAGAGTGTCATACCATTCATTGACTACAGCCAAGAAAGATGTCAAAACCAAAAGACAAAAGTCATACCAAGCTTCAATTGGAGCTTTTAGGAATCAAGAATAGTTACATGCGACTTGAGGAGTTGGAGGTTTTTGATACCAAGAAAAATAATTTTCAAATCAAATCATTATCTCAAAAAGTATGAGATGTAGTTGAACAAAATGATTGGGAAAGCAAAATAGGCCATTTCCCTCTCCCATAACATTGAGGCCAAGGAAAAATCTTTTGAGAAGCAACTACAAGAGCTCATTAACCTCTTGGAGGAGGAGAAACTGAAGGTGATTGCTCAAGAGGTAGTGGTACTAGATACAGAGAGAAGAATGAAAGCACTCAAGGAAGAGATGGCCAGGCAGTTGGCAACAAAGGATAAGGAACTAGAAAAGGTCAACAAAAACCTGAAGGAGGTCGTGCACCTGGTGAAGACCACACGAGAGAAAGAGTTAAAGGCTACTCGTCACCTACAGCAATGTACCGAGGAGGTGTATTGACTAAGGCAACTAATCACTCGGGAAGCCACTTCATCAGTCCCCCAGCTGCTAGGGACGTCCTCTCAACCCTCCTCTCACTAAATTTCTTTGTAAAGGTCTCCCAATTTTTGTATTAATTGTCTAGGAAGACGACTTTTTTTATAAGGGGGGATGATGTAATCATAATAATTAGTAGTTAGCAAATAGAATAAATAAAATAAAAGAACAATGTTTTGTCAGGAATTAGTCCTCGTTATTAGTTAGCACTCAAGTAGTTGTCGACAGTTGGTATTCTCAACTGACATCGGCTAACTATTTATAGTGTCGAGTGTGTTGTATTTGGGGCTAGCACAAAATGATGTTTTGTAATAGTGCAACCTATGAATAATATGAGATACTTTTCTATGCAATTTATTATGTAAATTATTTTTATGCTTTCAATCTTATTTTGTAATTTAGTTTACTCTATAAAACAAGTAGCACTCGATGAGTAAACAAGAAAGATGTGCCAAGCTAGCTAGTCATATGCACTTGTGGAGAAAGAAACACATGTATGGAATGAAAGAGAAGCCCACACCTGTGGTAGTATGGAAGGATAATTAATAAGTTGGGTCATGTGGGTAATAAGAGAAGGTAGTAATTAGTAGCTAATGTAGAATTAGTAAATAAACAAAGAGGGGTAAAGTAGTGTTAAAGAAGAAAATAGGGAGATGAGTTGTCTAAGAATTTTCCCATGTATGATCTATGAGATCTGAATTGAATAATGTGTTTGAATTTATTTTCAATTTGAATAGTTTGAAGTTGTTTAATCATAAATCGGTTTTAAATTGACACAAGTAATTGTCAATTTATGGTTAATCATCTTTGACGTCTTTTGTAATCTGGGTATTGCAATTTGAATGAGAAATCGAAAGGGCATGTTTTTCTCTCTTCATTAGTTTTGGGGGAGGAGGAGGCGAGCTGATGTGAGACTAGTCCTCTAGGGGCTAAGACCACATCCAACACAAACCTAACCATTAATCATTCGGGGGAGAAAATCGATCTTGGGACCTACATGGGATGAACCCAAAGCCCTCAACCAACTATGCCACCCGTTTGGGTCTAAATCTTGCTACTTTATAGTGTCATGCCATTAATTATGATTTTTGCAACAATAATCACCAACAATGTATCTATTACCCAATAGATAAATTATGTCCTCAATGACAAGGATATATTAAACCAAGAGTGCAAGGTATAACTTGAGGCTATGGAATCTATCATTTAAGGAATCAAAACCTATATTCAATTTTTGGCATGTTAGGGATTTCCTTCATTATTTAACAATAATGAGAAGATGCTCCCTTAAGTAGATATTTTGGAAAAATCAAGGAGAGAAGATAAGATGAGTCTAAATTAGATAGGTTAGCCCTAGTGTCTACCACAAATGAAACTTTGGAAAGTATCAAGATGTTAGTTGAATTAGGGATGTTTATATAGTAATGATCACTTAAGGTTCAAGAGATTTCTTACGAGTAGAAAATCAACTTGGAGCATCAATAGAGGATTACATAAAGGGTCAAATTTCCTAAAGATGAAGAATAGAGGGTGTCATTGCTTCTCTCAATCACCTTTAATGCAAGGATACTTTGGTTGTTCCACTATTGTAAAATTCAATAATCTTGTGGTTTGACTTTGGTCCCAATGGATACATATTATGGTCTTTCATTCTTCCTTTAGAAAAATAACCTCCAAGAGTCACCAATACTATAATGAATTGTTTACCACAAGTTGTAGAATCATTTTTCTTGAGCCATGATAAAAAAATTATGTCATATGGTAATTGTAGATCACCCTTATTCCCCCAACTTCATCATTCTTCTTAGTATTAACGCATGCATGATATTAGACTAAGGAGGATGAGATCAAATAGTTTATAAGAATTTTCACTATCACAAACTAAGATCCAATCATAAATCCCAACCATTCATCTATGCCAACTATTAGGTCCCAACTTATTGATGTAATATTATAATACATTTTGGTAGGCCCTTACTTTTTTTAAATTTAGGATCATTAGTTAATTTATAACTAATTCCATGTCATGATCCCCTAGAAATTCTTGAAAATAAAAGTGACAATCTCACTTTAGGATAAAATTAGCCATCTAATCGAGGTTGACCCCACAGTGCAATGATTAAGTTGCAAGGGCAGTAGTTGGGCTATCTAAGGTTCGAACCCAATGGTGGATAGTGTAATTTCTGCAGGGAGAAAGTGGTCGTGGGAGGTCAAAATTGGCAGCTACAGCAGTGGATCTCGCCTCAACTCGCACCAGTGGAGCGAAAGCTTAAACTCGGATTCGACACCATCAGGTTGCAAGGCTATGGTGGGTAGCAGTGGTGGGTTTGGAGATATCAGGGATGATGTCCCCCAAATGTGGCCTCACTGGTTCATAGCTCTATTCAAAAGCATAGGGTGCTACCCATTAGTAGCGATTTACTGAACAAAAAAAAAAATTAGCCATCTAATCTACCAATAGTAAATTTATTCAACAACTTGTAGGATCTATGGCTATTTTATTATATGTCCCGTTAGTGATACTCCATGGTAAAATATTTTTCACATCCACAACACCTCCATGACATCCACATGCTATCCTTTAGCTCTAGAAAATTTTGGATGAGGATCTATTATATCCCAAATTATAAATTACTTCATTACAATATCAATTCAACATTCATGACCAAT
>VDFB02058652.1:0-13926 GCA_007258455.2 Sequoia sempervirens
GCTTAACACTTCCACCTTTGTTGAATCAATTTGGATCTTAACACTTCCACATTGTAGCGAGGTGAAAATTTAATGTATTTTTAAATGAGATTTCACATCACTTTAACAATCATTTGTTTTCCATTTGCATGCCTTAGACATAAATGAGTTTTACACATTTTTTCATTTGTATTCAATTAAGTCATTTATATTGAATGGGTTAAGGGGATTTTAAACATGTATCTTACATTTTTAAATTACAAACTTAATGCAAGTTCACTTATATCTAAATCATGGATCCACACCCTCCACCTCCAACCACTCCACCTCCACCCACTCCCCTCAAAACCCCCCACCTCCACCACCTACACTCGATGGCGCTTTCTTTCGAGAACAAATCGATGTGAATGTTAGAACCATTTAGGATCAAGTTAACACTATTCAAAATGAAGAATGTGTTCACCCATTATTGAGACGTTTTGCATCAAATATGCAAACTTTTGTTGATGCATGTAGGTCCATGGAAGTGGACTTAGATGAGCATCAATGATGGCTAGAGGAAAGGAGACAGTCCCAATCTAAAGAGGAAAACACAAAGAAATGAATAGATGCAACTGAGAGCCGCAAAACTTTATTAAGACAATGATCTTATATTTATAAAAAAAATGATCTTGGATGGATATTTTATAAAGAATTTTGTTGGATGGATATTTATAAAGAATTTGGTTGGATGGATATTTTTAGTGTTGAATTTATGAATATTTAATAGTATAATAATGAGACAAATATTTAGTAATAAATATTAAATAATCTATTATTTTAGTGTTTGTTAATGTATATAGTGTGCATATATAGTGTTTATTCATGCATCATGGTTGACTGAAGACTTATTTGTTGATCATAATCATTGTATATATTTCACATAAACAATCTAATTAACATGTATCTTGTTGTCTTCTAAGGATTTTGTTTGAAAGTTTCCTAATGTTTTTGTTTATGTACCATGATTGGAAGATAGTGATTCTTATTCATGATGATTATATGGTCTTTTACATGAATGATCTAATGACATGTTATTAAACTTGAAGGTTTTAATGGTATGAATGTTGAATTGAGTTGTAATGGTTTTGTTTGATGGTTGTATCACTTCTTATTCTAGAGCCTATCCCAACACAGGAAAACACTCTTCCTCAACTCTCTCTATCTCTCCCTCTCTCTCAAGTCTCTCCCTCTCCCTCTCTCCCCCTCTCTCCCTCTCTCTCTATCTCTCTGTCCCTCTCTCCATCTCAACTTTCCATCTCAACTCTTTGTTTGTCTCTCCCTCTCACTCTCAAGTCCCTCCCATCACTCTCTCTCTCTCTCTCAAGTCTCTCAGAGCTTCCTCTCTCCCTCCCTCTCCCTAGATCAAGTCTCTCTCTCTCTCCCTCCCTCTCGGGTCTCTCTCTCTCTCTCCTTCTCAACTCTCTCTACCTCTTTGCCTCTCGCTCTCCCTCTCAACTCTCTCTCTCTCTCCCTCTCACTCTCAAGCCCCCCTCTATCTCTCTCAAGTCTCTCTCTTGGACTCTCTCCCTCCCTCTCTCTCTCAAGTCTCTTTCTCTCTCTCCATATCAAGACTCTCTCTCTCCCTCTCTCCATCTCCCTCTCTCCCTCTCAAGTATTTCTCTCTTGCTCTCTTTCTCTCCTCACTCCCTCTCTCCCTTCAAACTATATATATCTCTCTCCTTCCCTCTATACCTCCCTCTATACTAATATTTAAACATATAGAAAAAAATATTATGTTTTTCTTGTACTTAGGGTGGCTAGACACACACCTGCTTCTTATATTTTTCCTGAAAATTTAGTACCACTGCATTGAAATTGCAATTTTTTTCAAAACAAATTTACTTTTTTCCAAAAAAGGACTAGTAGCCTAGAAACTACATTCAATTTGCTACAACTTTTTTTCTTACATATTTTTCAAATTATGTTAATAACCTATTCAAATTTTTATATCAAGTTGCCTAACTTTGATTTTTTGAATTTTCATCGCCACTTAGAGGCCTAGTTTGGACCCCCATGATCTTGCACATACCCAGCACTATCGTTGAATTTTAATACTAGGTCTCCACACTTTAGACCTTGGTTTGAAGCTTTCTTGTCGAACCATCTCTTAACCACCTATTGGCAGTTGGACATGGCTATTAGGGCATTTCCCCTTTTTTCCTACACTTCGAGCAACTCGGCCAACCATACCTCCATGGCGCCATTTTTTTCTACCTCAAGATATTTGAGCAATTGTAGCGCAGGAATCCCCATGAAGATGGGTAACAATGCTTCTTTCCCATTTACTAACTTGTACGATGAAGTCTTGAGGACTTGCTTGGGAGTTATGGGGTCCACCCAGAGCATTGCCCAAAGGTTCTTATGCCATTATCTTTGGTGTTCCAACTTGATTCTTTTAATGAGTTGGACCAAATTTTTGTTAGTCGACTCAACTAGGCCATTCCCCTACGAGTAGTAATTTGATGAAGTTTTCAAGAATATGCCATGCGTGAGTGTGAATTGACATACCTTAGAGCCTAGGAAAGCCTTGGTGCTATCAAAGATGATGGTCTTTGGCAGGACGAATCTCGTCACCAGCTACTCAAGGAAGTCCACTATCTCCGCCTTTGTCGCATTCTTGAGGGTTGTGGCCTCGGTCCATCTAGTGAAGAAATTTGTGGTCATGAGGATCCATTTATGTCTAGTGTTGGAGGCAGGATTGATCATCTCGATGAAATCGAGGCCCCATTGTGCGAAGGGCTCATCAGCTACTATCGGGTTAAGGGGCATTGCAGAGTTTTTCCTTCTTCCTGTGAAAAATTGGCATTCTTTGTAGGCTTTTACCAAGGAGTATGAGTCATTGAATAACGTAGGCTAGAAGTACCCAGCGTACATGATTTTGATGGCGATGATCTTCACAAAGAAGTGTCTACCTGCAGGACTGCTGTGTAAAGTGTCAAGAATTCTCTTCGCTTTCCCTATGTTGACACACCGCAATAGAACACAGTTGAAGTTCCTTTTGAAAAGGACCCCTTCGATAAGCGCATATCCATTGTTCTACAGTCGATAGAATCTTCTCTTTTGAGAAGGAAGGGCTGGCGGAGACCTTCCGATGTGAATGAATCTCACTCTGTCTGCCAACCAATAGCCTTCAGATTCAGACTCATTCATTAGAACCAGCTCCAGTTGCTCTTCTTCGGCTGTCATTTCTTTGTCGTGTGCTAGATATGCGCACAGTCCTCTTCCTGGGATGTTCTTTGTAGGCTTGACCTCAATGTCATATTCACGGATCTTAGTGATCCAATTGGCCCTTTTTTCAGAGATCTCTCCTTCCATGATGTACTCATGCACATTGGAATGTGTGACATAAACAATCACCTTGTTGCAAGATATAAGATGTCGGAACTTCTTAAGTCCCTTAACGATTGTGAACGATTGCCTCTTAATGAAGTTGTAGTTCGTCTCATATTCCTTTAGGGTCTAGGAGTGAAATGCTATTGGATGTTCTCCCTTTCCTTCATCATCTTTTTGAGTTAAGATAGTAGCAATGTTTGAATTACTACTGAATACATACATTATAAAGTCCTTCGACAAGTCTGGATTGACCAGTACAGGAGCTGAGGAAATAGCATCCTTAATCTTTTTGAAGGCTTCTCTAGCTTCTTTTGTCCATTTGAATAATTGATCCTTTTTTAGCATTAGGGTGATTGGTTGAAGTATTCTTGCAAAATCATAAATGAATTTTCTTACAAAATTTACCTTCCCCAGTAAAGACTGGACTCCTTTCTTGTTGACCAGTAGGGGAAGCTCTCTAATTTCCTTCACCTATTCAACATCAATTGCAATTCCTTCTTTGGACACTACATGTCCCAATAGCTTGCCTTGCGGTACTCTGAAGACATATTATTTTAGGTTCACGGATACCCCAAACTCCTGGCATTTTTTGAAAACCATCTCTAGGTGATCAAAGTGATCATCCTTTGACTTAAAGAATACAATTAGATCATCTAAATAGATTAGGATAACCTTGTTAATCAGTTCATTGAAAGCGATATCCATTGCCTGCTGGAAAGTGGCTCCCACATTTGAGAGGCCAAAAAGAATTTTAGCATATGCAAACATTCCCCACTTGGTAGTGAACGTCATTTTTTGTCGATCCTCCTCTTTGACTCAGATCTGATTGTAACCAGAAAATCCATCTAGCAGAGAAAACATTTATGATCTTGCCACTATTTGCAAGATTGACTCCATAGAAAGCAACGGGTAGTGGTCCTTTAGGGATGCTTTGTTCAAGTCCCAAAAGTCAACACATAGGCGGATATCTCTGTTCTTCTTTTGGACTGGAACCAAGTTGGATACCCATGTGCTATTCTTGATTGAGAAGACAGTTTGAGACCGAATTAGTTTTGTTAGCTCTTGCGCCATCAAGGCTTTGACCTTTGGATTCACTGGCCTCTATTTTTGGCAAACTGGTTTTGCACATTTTGTTAGCTCTATTGTATGCTAAATGATTTTAGGATTGTATCCCTTGAGGTCATCATCTGACCAGGCCACTACTCCTTTATACTTCTCACAGAATTTGATGAGCCTCTCGTTATCATGTTGCGAAACATCCTTCCTAACTTTGACCTTTCTTCCATCTCTGACCTACAGGTCTACATAGTTGTTTTACTTTGCTACAGACTTCCTTTTGTCATTTCTTGCATTGTCACAATTGAAGAGGTTTTTGAAAGTGACCAGTCCCTTCAGAAGCTTGTTGGATCTTAACTGAATGATTTGTTCGTTGTAGGCCTTGACAATCTTTGGTTGGAGTTGGTTAGCAAACTCTCCTAACTATTGGATGAATGAGCCGATGTGTTCATCACTGTCAAACACTTGCCAACTCTGATCATTATCTAGAATTTTGGATCGACTATCACTCGTACAGAGTGTTATGAATTAGGTCGGAGGTAAGGTTAAACTGAGATCTAATTGCAGCCATGCGATCCGCCTCAACATTTTATTCTTGAGGCACTATTTGGATGTTGAAGGCTTTGAAACCCTCAATTAGGTCCTATAATCGATGTCTATAGGATCTCATACGGACATTATTTGTAGCGGAAACCCCTCGTACTTGATTAACCACTAGTTCAAAATCTCTGAACACCATTAATTGCTTGATGCACATTCACTCTGTAAGGTTTAGACCTTGCACTAGGCCTTCATATCCGACTTCATTATTCAAACACGCAAACTGGAAGCGGAAGGACCAGAGTGTCTTTTCGTTGGATGGGGATGTCAAACATATCCCGGCTCCTGCGCCCACTTTGCATCTTGCTCCATCAAAATGCAGCATCCACAACTTTGAGGTTTGATCACCTTTGGATTCCTTCATGACCTTCAAAATCACTTGATCTTCATCATAGATGACATAAGTGCCTAACCCGATGGCATGATAGTTGCCGAAAGGATCAGTGTCTATGTATTCGCTTAAGAGAACTTCTTCTTGATTGGTTTGATTTCTAGTCACCTTTTCATCCTCCAACAATTCGGCACAATACATTTCCTCCTTGGTAATAGAGGTATGAGAAGCCTCAATTGATCATAGCTTCATCAGCCACATGTTCTGAATGCAAAGCTTCAAACACTATTTTCATTTTAGCTCCATGCTTGGTCCTGAGGATCAAGTGTGACCAGTCCAAAGACAGATATCCACCTATCTTTGAAGTGAATTCTCAAGATAAGCAAAGGTCGAACATGGGGGGAACGTCTATGATCACAATATCTTGTAGAACTGTAATGCTAGGGAAAGAGAAAAAAATCAAGGGGAGGTCTTTGATGACACCTATAGTTTCAAATTTGTTCCCATATAGCTACATAACCCCCCTGTTTAAAGGTTCATAGCTAATCCCTAAGGCTTCAACTATCTGCTTGGGCATGACTGTGGTGCTAGTGTCGGAGTCAATCATGGAATTATGTAATAGTTTCTTCCCCACAATAAGAGTTAGGAAAAAATGGCTTAGGTTTTGCCTTATCTCTAACCTCGATAGAGGCTTCCTTTGTACTATTTGTGAGGACTTTGGCAAGAGGTGAGGAATCAATGGCCCTTCCCTTTGAGTGATTGCTCTATTGGCTCAATGATTGGATCCTCCCAAAGAGTGTTCTGTAGCAATGTCTTCGCTTCATAATAGCTAAGATATCCCAAAGAGACACATTAGTGGATGATTTTTCAATTATTCCACCACATTAAACATGGCAGATTTGGAGGCTTCGCTCCTTAGCTCGTTATAACAATTTCCCTTTGTGGTGGACATTGTTGTACCACTGCACAGGTCTTTCAGTCGGAAGCATTTTTGGGTTGTGAATGACTGGTTGTGATGACCATTTCACCCATGAATCTCCTCTCTTTGAGCAAGTGTTAATCAGACTGCATTTGTGGGGTTTTGATGTGGAAGCATATCATTTGCAATTGCCTCTTCTCCTTCCATCCATGAGAAGAGTGTGTGATCAGGAGCAATATATTTTCTTGTTCCAAGGACATCCCTTGCATTTGTGTGGTACGATGCATCCCCTCCAAATGATGGCAGTGGTCCCAACAAACCCTTGTGCAAACATGTGTCATTGACCTACGAAGGCAGCTAGAACACGTGGCAATCTAGCAGGGCACGTTGCTCGCTCTCTCCTTCCCTTCAATGAAGTCCCCGCAAAAGAGACGTGGCAACAAGTCAGCGCATGTTCATTGCTTCCTCCTAGCGATAAAAATAGCCCGCAGTGAAGACATGTGGCGGAAGCCTCTACCATCGGTGTTGACTGTGGGGTCAGCCAAAAAGTGTACGTGGATGGATGCTACGTGGCACACGAACGGAGCCTGATTGAAAAGTGAAGGGAAGCAGCCTTGAAGTGCTTGTGGTGTTGATGCGTGGAAGAATGGCGAGAGCCGGTAGGAGAGTGAAGGAAGGATTCCATGCGGAGAGTGCCTGGCGAACACGTGGCGGCAGCAAATGAAGTTCTTCAAAAAGGGACCGAGAATACATGTAGTGTGGTCCGAACTTAGCAAAATAATCCACCTGAAGGGAGCTAGAGGAAATATATATCCATAGTTCCAAAAGTAACCTTCGACATAGTTGCTCATTTTGATTACCATTTGAGTCAAAACCTCCAACAATGAATGTTTGGCATAATTCTTGGTGTTGGTTCGCAATTGGGTTAGAACTTTTGACAAGGAACTAAAGAAGGTGTTTAGGTACTAGTTCCTAGTGGTGTCTAAAGCTCCAACAAAAAGAGGTAGTAGAGGTATGTGACAAAAGATAGGTTCCAAGTGAAGAAGACCCACCAATGGAGGGTAGCCAATTCCTATTTCTCTCTAGGTTGAAAGCTCTAATGAAGATTAGAGATGGCTAGTGAACTAACAAGGAGACAAAACAATGAAGTTAGAGTGATGATTGAATTGTTTAGGGAGAAAGTTGAACTACTAGAAGACCAAGTATTTATGGAAGAAAAGACAACCACTGGGGGTTCCTTTTGGAAGAATAAATTTTATTTCAGAGTGGAGAGAAGTGAAGGCCAAAGGGCGAATAATTGAATTTTTCATTTTCTACTCCTATTTGTCAGAGAAAATAAAATCATTTAAATTGTTCCTATGTATGAACACTTTTAATTGTAAAATATTGAAGTTGTGTGTGTGGATTACCTAACAAGGTTCCTTAACCACGACTGCACTAGACTTTAAAAATTATTCACATCATACTTCTAATTTGTTGAGATAAAGCTCTTTATGGGTAAGGATTTTCCTCCACGGTAATGGGTGTATATGTGGTCCATGACCTTGCATTCGCTATCTCTCCTTCACTTGGTAGATAGTATATTGGTGATCCCATAGAAATTGACACATCCAATTGAATAAAATAAGTTATTAATGTGCTTGATATGTCTTCATGTGCTAAACTTTTAAACATGTTTTACATCCACTAAATTTGTCACTATTTCTAGAGACAAATTTGGATCCATCTTTTTTAGAGAAAACTCATGATGTTGAAATCACTCACACTCACGCTCATATTTAGCATTTATTTAGTATTATTTTAGCTTAATTACTTGCATTAATTAGCTTAGCTTCCATTAATGGCTTCTATGATAACATAGATGCATACATTTAGCTTGTTTATTAATTAGGATTTCAATCTTTTAGCTTAAAATCCATTTAAATTAGTTTTGCACTCACACATCTTGATCATATTAACATAAATCATGATTAAATAGCTTGCATCATGTTAGTGTAACATTTAAATCATGTTTCATCACACATCTCACAATGGTTTCATCATTTTTCATCAATAAAACTGATTGAAACAAGCTCATTATCCACGAGATTGGGAATGGGTCATTGTTCTACATCAACGCGACACCACTCCCCCAATAAAATAAGTTTCAATGTCTTAGATTAGAGGTTTTATCAAGCTTTCATGATTTAATATGGTAGTTTTAATGGCTTTTTTACCTTTGCATAAATTGAATGATCTCTACTGGATTGATGTTTAGTGGCATGAATATACTTCGTATCCTCATGGATCAAGTGTAGTCAGCCCATACTAATCTATTGGTCACACTAACCATATATTTTTTTCACATTTTTATTATGTTAAGGTTTTCATCTTTAACTTATTTTGTTAGTGCGTCTATTTTTTTTTTCAAAAACCAACATGTGGTATTTTGGGTGTAGTTTTTTACCTATTCATTGAATTTTGAAAAAAAAAAAAAATTAGAAACTAGACTCCATTATACACGTATTAAAAAAATAAAATTAATTTTTTATTAGTTTTCAAGAAGTTTAAGGGGGATCATGCTTATATTTCTATTTTCAAGATATATCCACTTCAAAAATTAGTAAAAAAATCATGTATTCATTAAAAAATTAGTCGAAAAATCCTATATAAACTACATGGTGGTAGCTATTTTCTCACTGAAGTGATTTTAAATTTTTTTTAAAAAACATCAATTTAGGGGAAGCACACCAGATGCTATGTTATGTTTTCGAAAAATAAATCTTTTTGCTCAACACAGGTATAATCTTCCTGGTGCAAAAAAAATTAGTATTTTAAAAGTGGACTCAGGCAACTCTTTCTTGATTTCTTGATACATCTTCAAATTTTGAACATAACTATCTTCATTTTCTTGTTGAATATCAAATTTTATTAATTTAATAAAGAAAAAAAAGTGGCATTTTAAGACCCCTTTTTTGTATCACATCTTGGTGCACTTACACATTATAATATATGTATCTAAATGTCTTTATATATATATATATATATATATATATATATATATTAGTGTATCCATGTATATGCATCTTTAGATCTATATATACAACGATCTATATAACTATCTATCTATCTATCTATATGTCAATGTATTTAAATGTCTATATATCTAATATAATATATGTATCTAAATGTCTTTCTATCTAAAATATATATCTATATATCATCATATATATATATGTAGTTCAGTGTATCCATGTATATGCATCTTTATATCTATCTATATAATGATCTATATAAATATCTATCTATTTATGTATATATTGATGTATTTAAGTGTCTATATATCTAATATAATATATGTATCTAAATGTCTTTCTATATATCTATCTATATATTTATGTAGTTTAGTGTATCCATGTAAATGCATCTTTATATCTATATATATATATATATATATATATATATATATGAGTGAAAGAATGAAACATGCATACATAAATCTAAATACACATACATACAAACATATTGTTAGAATTGGCTATGGCTGCCAAGATCTTGAGACCAAATGGAAAGCACAAAAGAGAGAGATGAATATGACAAGAATAAACTGTATTCAATGTCAATGATATGATTGTTGTTGTATACAATGAGAGAGACCCCTTGGTTATATAGCCAAGGTGAGAACATAGAAGGGCATAAGATTATGACAAGTGTCGTCATCTTATGACATGAGACAACTATGAAAAACTATCACTCCACCTAAGGTGGAAAAGTGATAATGTGATAATCACCACAAATGGTGGATCACCCACAAAAGGAGGAGATGTAATCACATGATGTGTCCACGAAAAGTGGATGTGATAAAGTAATAACATGATAAGTCCATCAAAAGTGGAAATTCTCCAACTGCCTCCTATGTGGTCCCTAAATAAACTTAACTAAGGTGTAATTATGACCTAGGACAAGGTACAACACTTTTAATTACACCAACACCTCCCCTTAAGTGCAAATTAGGGAGTAGCAAATTATTATGCAAATGACACAAAGATGCAAAGATGGGTGTCGGCTACTAAGCCATGTTAGGTACCCATGTGCATGCAATGCAAATGAATGCAATCTCTCACAAACGGAGAAAAGGAGAAAACCCAGTGGGACAAAACTCCTCCCCAAAAGAGAGATGAAATACAAAATAGAAATGCTCTCAAAGATGTATGAGAAGGTAAAAACCCCATGTGAGGAAAAAGACCCCCCCATAAGAGAGAAGTAGAAAAGATACAAGGCTTCCCCCCCTCAATGTTGAGTCTCCTACAATAATGGTAGAAGCTCGACATTGAATGTTGAAGATGATCCAATCTCGCCAAACAACGTTCCTACCCTTTGGAAAAAACAAAACCAAGGATGTATGCAGGATAATGTGTGATGGTGTCTCTGAAGCATGCTCAAGTGTCTCCAATAATAGATGTTGGTGACACACTCCATTAGGTATTCAAGCCATTTGAAGAGGGACAATCCAACATCTGAGTAGAAAGAATGCTGGGCATAGTCAGACAAAGATGTCCCCTCACGAGACAAAGGAAGCCTCCCTCAAATGTTGTCCAAAAGAAGTATCCACGCACTCATGCCACAGAATGCGTGAGAATGATCATGTAGAGAGAATGAATGCAAGAGGGGTCCAAAGGTGTTCTCTCACAACAGTGAAGGTTCATCTTCATCAAAGAGAAGATGGACTACTCGATGATGTCCTCAAATCTGCAAGATGAGACTCCACAAAACAAGTCACGAAGCTTTTGTCAAGATTTAATCAAAGTAGCCATATCGGAAGACAATGAGCATCTACCAGAATAAGCTGAGGAGCCAAAAACTTTAACAACTTATGAGCATTATCAGAATTTTAATAGTAGATGGAGGAGATGAAATGCATGACTCAAGAACTGGATCTGATGTGAGAATTCCCAAGTTCAAGAAGCCAAATGTCTCCTCTGAATCATGGTGTATGTGATCAACAGTCGAAGGAACAATGTCATCATCAGAAGCAAACTGTGCAAAGGTATACAACCGAGATGAATGATCAACCACCCCAGTAGCAATGATCTGTCTAGTCTCCAAGTCTCGAATGATGACAAAATCAGGTGTGAACTCCACAGACCTCCCATCTCCACCATGTGTAATTTGATAAATGGAAAGAAGATTTTTTGTCAAATGAGGAACACACAAGACATCCTGAAAAGTGTTGTCCCCAAAACTAATAGATCCCTTCCCTGTTACACTCATGTATGTATTATTTCCCATCAAGATAGGAGACATAGTACAAGGCTTAAATGAGGAGAATATAGTCTGTGAAGATGCCATGAGATGCTCCTGAATCTAGAAGCCATCTCCTTGATCTGGGCACGAGAAGAGCACAAAGAGCTTGTCCCTTATATCTGATGTAGATGGTTGGCCTTTGTCCTTTTAGGCCCGTTTTAGACTTAGAAGGAGAAGATTCGGTTTGAGAGGCTCGGTAGTTCTTTTTGAGAATATTTTTTCAACTCGTAAATATCAGCTGCTTACATAACAACCGTGTTCTTCCTGTCCATCCTTCTTCGCGATATGCACAAAAGGCCTCTCCTTCTTAGATGATTCTCCTTTTTGATGGTCGGAGTTCTGATTCTTTATGTGGCTTGTTCTTTTTGTTCTTTTTCTTCTTATCAAGATTCTCTGATTCTTTATGTACCTTAGACTCATTTTCCACCAATTCTTGTGGCTTGGAAGACTTGATTAGACCCATGTTAATTAACTTAGCTTCCTCTTGGATTAGGAGATTTGCAAAGTCATCAAACTTAGGATCAACATATGATGCTCCCATAGAAAGTCAATGGGTGTGAAAGCCAGAAACAAACACTGAATACCCAAGACCAAGCTTGGATAACACATTTAGAATCAATTGTAAATCCTTTTTTTCAATACTGCATTCCTTCAATTGTGTTCTTAGTTGCTTGATTTTGGAGATGTAGTCTTGGATGTGATCAAAACATTTTGGATCAAGATTCATCAAATCATTATCAATCTGATAGCCTCTAATCTTATTTGTTTTACCAAACAATTTATCAAAAGTCTCCCATGCTTCTTCAGGTGTATTGCATGATTCAATATGAAATTTCAAATCAAATGAGACTAATGAACATATGCATCCAAGTGTTTTCTCACAATCAATCTCCCATTTTGCCAATTCTTTAGCATCAATAGGTTTTTGAATTGTGTCCTTTAGATGACCTATTAGACCTTTCATCATGAGATAGTTCCATACTAATTTTTTCCATGTAGCATAATTATGTGGAACTAGAGTTCAATTTGAGATTTTGCATTGCAAGAACACAAATTAAGCAAAGAATGCAAAACAATCAGCAGATTAAGCCCCATTCCTTAATCAAGAAACCCCCCCAAGAAATATCTGATTTGGCACTTTATATTTAGTGCGTTTACAGTTGCCACTTGCCAAAAACAGCGAAGTGGTCTTTGATCTTGGTACATGCAAATGCCAAAATAGGCCACAAAATCAAGTACAATTTTTGGTACAAAATGAGATCAATATGATCATAGCACTAAGAAGTACACAAAAAATTATGCACTTTCAAAAAAAATTGCACCCAAAAATGTTACCGTAGGAGCAAGATATGAGCTCCCAAAGTTCCCAAAATGAGGACGAAGCAACAACACCTGTGAGAATTTGCAATTTCTAGAAAAACCAGACACCAAAACCAAAAAATGATTGTGCCACTGTGTAGAGCACGAAAAATTAGCCCAAATAATAAAAAAAAACTCAAAAAAAGGAGTCAAAATGACTGAGATATGGGCCTTTGAAGTTCGCTTGCAAAATTGAAAATGCAATTGGAGAGGGGGGAAATTTTTTTAGGAAAATGATGACGCAAGCTGACGTCACCAACACACGAGCTTAAATTTGACATTCAAGCGACCGCCCCGCGGAATATTCCTCCTTCACGGAATATGCTTTTGGCTGGAATATTCTATGGAATCTTTGTCAGAATATTCTTATCCCGATGCCAGAATTTGGAGAAAACGTCGGATTATTCAATGTCCGCCCGATTGAAAGTTTTTCACTGGAGATTTGATGTTGGGGACAGAGATTGGTGGGGCCACAGGATTTGTGTGGCCGCTAATGAAAGGGCGCCGCGTGGTGCGGGCTGCAACCGCAGGAGTACTGCAGTACAGTGGGTACTGCAGTACCCAACTGCAATAATGACGCTTGGGGGGGCCGTATGACTTCTTGAGCAAAAAAAATTTGCTTCACCGGACAACTACTCCGATTTGAGGCCCGTTGGCAGTCAATCTTAGGGTTTTGGCCCTTTTGGACACGATGGTAGGGTCGGATTTGACCCAAAATGCTCCAAAAATGTAGCTACCTTCTAGATCTAGCAACCACTCTTCAGCTTCAAACCCTCATAGATTTGGCCTCATATATCCGATTTGGACCAAAAAAAAGGAAAAATCGACTTTCTCAAACCTTCTAAATGCAATGGGCTAGATTTGCTTAGCAGCTTTGATATGGGCAGCAAGAGCCAAAAACGGAACACCCCCAAATTTGGTATCTCTCTTCAGAAAAAGACTCTCCAATGGCACCCAACCCACTTTGATATCATGTTAGAATTGACTATGGCTGCCAAGATCTTGAGACAAAATGGAAAGCACA
>VDFB02058653.1:0-49171 GCA_007258455.2 Sequoia sempervirens
TGAGGAGTTGATATTCAGTGAGTTTGGGAGTGTGAAAGAGAGTTCTAAATTTGTTATAGTTTTGAAAGGATTCTAATCTTATGATATTGACAAACTCTAAATTATTGTAAGCTGAACAGTAGTACTGTCAGCAATTCTCTCCTCTCATTTTGTATTTACTTGTACTGCCCACTGAATAAGTGGAAGAGGCTGGCTTGCCGCCTTTTACTTTCTTGCATTGTAATTTCCTAAGTCTCCGCCATATGGTCGCCTCCTATCCTTCACGGATTGAGTAGCACATACTTGGTGTTGAGCTATTTTTCAGTATTGCATTAGATAGGGATCCTCTGAACGAATGCTCGTCGTTCACCGGCGCATCTCGTGGTTAGAGTTCTTATTCAGTATTTTCCTTTGAGATCCTCTGACCAATGCTCACACCTTGCCCTCACCGGGATCCTGGTGTACATTCTGGTTAGAGTTACTTTCCGCATCGTTTTGGTTGATGCTAACCTTAACGGGTGCATGTTGCATTGTAATTATTTGTGAAAAAAAATAAAAATAAAATTGGTCCGGTTCATTACAGTGGTATCAGAGCCATGATTCTGCCAACCTGTGCCCAACAGTGATTCAGTGGTCAGATGAGTGACAGTGATTGTAGATACTTCACCAGAGGTCAGGCCAGAAGACAACAGATACAGCTTCCGCCAGTTCCAGAAGCAGATACTCTTTCAGAAGCCTTGAGAGAAACAGGCAGATTAGTTGGTAGTGGTAAAACAGTTGAGATCATGGCTGAAAGTCATAAGCAGGCCATGGATGAAAAAGATGAGAGGATGGAAAAGAAGTTTGATGGAATGATCGAACTGATGTCCCGGTTACTTGCACGGATGGACTAGCAAATTCCTCAGAATGTTACCCCTAATCAAAACCATGCTATAGGAGAAAGCAGTGGGGTCAATGGGAACAATGGGAACCATGGGAACAATGGTAATGAAGGCAGTAGAACTATTGGACAGCATGAAGCCAACTCTAGCGGAGCAGCCACTAGACCGCTCTTTCCTACATTCACTCCGAGAGAAGAACAGCAAGTTGAAGCTACCATTCCTTTGGTAGACGATGCCAGTCAAGCCTATATGGAGTATGCTACCCTACTTCCTGATCTTAGGGACCAATGGTCCTTTGATCAATTCTTGAATCAGAGAAACAGAAGACACGGAGGAAGAGTTGATAACCGAGCTTACATGGCTCCTAGAACTGATTTTCATCAAGCCCTAGGGAAGGTAACATTGGCTCACTTCGATGGAAGTGGTAAGTGTTCGGCAAGATCGTGGGTTCAGAAGTTAGATAACTACCTTTCACTTCGTCCCATGCCAGAAGAAGATGCCATCAAGTTTGCAACACTTCATTTAGAAGGGGCTGCCCATGAATGGTGGTACCATGGTTTGGTCACACTTGGCCATAACCTTATCCGAACCTATGGAGAATTCACCAACAAGCTGATTGAAAGGTTCGATACTAAAGATCCTGAAGTAAGATTTCGTGAGCTTGCACAACTGAAGCAGCATGGCTCCTTAGATTCTTACATTGCTGATTTCCAGAGACTTTCTGTGATGGTGCCCAAAATCACCGAAAGAAGATTGGTGTGTTGTTTTCGAAGGTTTGGTTGAACCAGCAAGGTTGGGTTAAATGTCATCCCCATTTTGAGAACATCGAGTTCATGAAATTGGCCTATCATCGCACGACCTTCGTGGTGATAGTTTGGATAGAGGGTCATTCCGGGAGCTTGGCTGTCGGATGGCGGTCTTGATCAATTGGATTTAGATTCGGGCTCTCATTGGGGCGTTTCTTGCGCGAAAGCTGCTATTTTGGCGATTGTGGCGATCGGCATAGGACCCTGCTATTTATATAGCGGTATGGATTTCATCGACTTCAGAATCACTTCGCTGTCGGCCCAATCAGGCAGCTCGACATCGAGGGTTAATAATGGCGAGATATTAATATTTAATTGCATTAATTAAATATTAATTAATTGAGGATTATAATATAAAGTTATAATATTAAATTATAACTTAAGTGATTCTGCTTGAGGGGGTCGCCATCATCAGAGAGGGGGCCAAATTGACATTTTTATTTATATTAAAATATTTGGCTGTGACTTTGGAAATATTAAAAGATTAAAAGTTGAATATTTTATTAAATTCCCTATCTTTAAGGAAATCGCACTTTTGAGAGATATAGTGCATTTGCCTTGGGAATTGGGCCATTATGCATATTTGACTTATTGAAAACTGATCAAGTTTGTCTGAGCACAGAACCTTAGGGTTTGAGTCTCGAAATTCATTGGGGAATGAGCCATCTCCATTGAAGCGATTCAGAGGGTGTGAAATAACACGATTTATTGCAGGTTGTGAGATTTCTTCATCGGAAGAAATTACGAGTGATTATTTATTCTGAGCTTGACATATTAATCTGATTCTGACTGAGTTTTGGTTTGTTTTTGCAATTTTTGATTTCTTTTGTCGTTTTTGAGGGTTTTGAGCAATAAATGAAGATGGCGATTTTTGCAAGTAATACAAAATAAATGCAATAAAATAATGTAACTCTGAGAACTACAGAATCTATAGCAAATATTGAAGCTTGTCTAATATAAAGTTTGCTGAAGATGATTACAATATGACCCAGTTGCATGCAAATGAAAATACAATGATATTAATGAAAACCTGGTAAAAAGCAGCGATCTGGTCTGATATTTGGATAGTACGGCTGCAAGTAAAGTGACCTCTCCCTCAGAATATGGAAGGCGTATGGTTCCAGATGCAGAGGCGCCACTCTGGTGGAGATATGATGCCAATGAGGTAGGCGTTTCTCCTCTAGACAAAAAGACGCCTCAATATAATGTAGTACGGCCTGGTACAGTACGGCCTGAGGTCATAAACAGCAATTTATAAATGTACGGCCTCCTTGAAATTTATGTCTGGACCTCTGGATATAGTGCGCCCTTGATAGATGAAATCTAACTGCGAATGAATGAGATGGTTGCTCTGGAAATCCCAAGTCTCGCTCCCCTTGAACAGTACGGCCAGGTACAGGAAAGTACGGCCTTTTAAAAACAACAGCAATAAATAATTTGTACGGCTTTCTCTGTAACCCTCCAGATCTCCAGAATATGGACGCCTGACTGAATGAATGCCTTCTGAATGGATTAATATGCTGAAGCTCTGTAAATAAATAATCTCTGACTCTGTAATTTCTTCTGGATGAAGAAATCTCACAACTGGCAATAAATCAGGTGTTATTTCACACCCTCTGAATCGCTTCAATGGAGATGGCTCGTTCCCCAATGAATTTCGAGACTCAAACCCTAAGGTTCTGTTCTCTGGCAAAGGCTAATCAATTTTCAATTCTCAAAATGTCATAATGGCTCCAATCCCAATGCAAAGCCTATATTCTTCTCAAAAGTGCGATTTCCTTAAAGATAGGGAATTTTAAAATATTTGACTTTTAATTCTTTTATTATTTCAATAGTCTCAGCCAAATATTTTTAATATAAATTTAAATGTCAATTTGGCCCCTCTCATTGATGGCGACCCCTCAAGCGAGAGTCCTTGGTTATAATTTAATATTATAACTTTATATTATAATCGCCAATTAGTAATATTTGTGTTCGATTAAATCATAATATCTGTCATTATTAACCGTTAACCGAGCCGTCGTATGCGACAAAGGAAGTGATTAGAGCGGCCGACAAATCCATAACACTTTATAAATGGCGGGGTCATAAACGCCACAAGCGCTAAAAATAGCGACGTAGAAATGCGAGATAGGCCCGGGCAATCGATTGATCAAAGCGCCAATCGTGAGCAAGCTGGAATGACCCTCTATCAAACTATCGACCCTCTGAAGGTGCGCCATGATAGGCCAATCTTATGAACTCGTGCTGCGCCAAAAATGGGGACATGACATTAAAGCTTTCGATCCACCAAGTCTTGATGAGGCAATCAAGAAGGCTCGTAGTATGGAGTTATCAGCCCCTAGGCCTAAATTTCCGCCTAAGCCCTTTGGCCATAAGAAGGATAAGGATAAGAGACATTCTTCTAATCAGCACAAGAAGTTTCCACCTAAGTTGACTGAAGAGCAACGTGAACAGCTTAGAAAGGAGGGCAAGTGTTACACTTGTCTAGAGCCTTGGACTAAAGGTCATAGATGTCCTGGAAGAGGGCGTTATAATCAAATGGGGACCTATTCTGATTATGAATCAGCATCTGATATGTCTGATCAGCAGTCTTATTTTGGGGACAGCGAAGATGAAAGAGCCACAGAAGAGTCCGATCATGAGCAAGGAGTTGGGGGCCCTATTGCCCAACTCTCTAGTTTCCAAAAGAACGAATCTTTCAAGGTTCGTGGTGGAGTTGGAGGTCATCGTATTGTTGCATTAATTGATACTGGTGCAACGCATAACTTCATTGATGAAGGTGTGGTTGCAAAGAGAGGCCTCAAAACTGAAGAATTTGAAGGTTTCAAAGTTATGGTGGCAGATGGGTTTCACATTTCTTGCACCCGAAGAGTTCCTAACATGTCTTTGCAGTTGGGAAACTATGAAGTCAAAGATGACTTCTATGTGGTTACTATTGGTGACACCGATGCAGTTTTGGGCATACAATGGTTACGTTCACTTGGTGAAATTTCTCTCAACCTACAAACAATGGAGCTCAAGTTCCAATCTGATGGCAAGAGGGTTGTTTTGAGAGGAATGTCTAATGGTGGCCCTCGTATAGTCTCATTCAAAAGGATGGAGAGGCTGATTAGACATGACCAAGTGGAGTGGGCTGCGGAGTGCATGGTTCTTCCAGCTAGTCCAGTTGAGACAAAGAGGGAATACCCTCCAGATATTCAGTCTATACTCACCAAAAGGAGTAAGGTGTTTGCTGATCTACCACCTGGGCCACCACCAGAAAGAGGTGCTGAGCATGTTATTGAACTTAAAGAAGGGGCCAAACCAGTCATCACAACACCATACAGATATCCTAAGAAGCAGAAGGATGAAATTGAGAAGAACATCAGAGAACTTCTGGAGATGGGTTTCATTCGCCCTAGCAAGAGTCCTTTTGCTTCAGCTGTAGTTCTTGTGAAGAAGACGGCACCATCCGCATGTGTGTGGATTATCGTGCCTTGAACCAAAGCACAATAAAGAACCGATATCCTATTCCTCGAATTGATGAGCTCATTGACGAGCTACATGGTGCTAAATTCTTCTCCAAAATTGATTTGAGATCGGGGTACTATCAAATCCGGATGAGGGGTTCGGATGTTGAGAAGACGGCATTCAGATGCCACTATGGTCATTTTGTGTTCCTAGTCATGCCCTTTGGCTTGACTAATGCTCCAGCCACTTTCCAGTCTTGCATGAACAGAGTTTTCCAGAAGCAGTTGAGGAAATTTGTGTTAATCTTCTTTGATGATATTCTCATCTTCAGCAAGACATGGGAAGAACACCTCAAGCACTTGGAGGAAGTGCTTAGCATTCTTGAATCAGAAAGTTTGTTTGCAAAAGAGTCCAAATGTGAATTTGGCATGAAGGAGCTGCTCTACCTTGGTCATATAATCAGCGCTGAAGGGGTGAAGGTTGATCCAGAAAAGATCAAGGCTATAGTAGATTGGCCACCTCCGGAAAATTTGACTCATTTGAAGGGATTCTTGGGTCTTTGTGGCTTCTACAGAAGGTTCGTAAAGGGTTATTCTCAAAGTGCTGCTCCTCTTACCGACCTCACTAAAAAGGGGGCTTTCATGTGGTCAGAAAAGGCTCAAAATGTGTTTGATAAGTTCAAGAAAATCATGAGTTCTTGTCCCGTATTGGCCATACCAGATTTCTCCAAACCTTTCGAGTTACAGTGTGATGCATCAGGGGAAGGAATTGGGGCTGTTTTGATGCAAGATAAGCATCCGATTGTGTTTGAAAGCAGAAAATTAAGAGGGGTTGAAAGGACCTATTCTATCTATGATAAAGAAATGCTTGCAATCATGCACGCATTAGCCAAGTTCAGACAATATCTGGTGGGGAGTAAATTCGTGGTCAAGACTGATCACAACAGTCTCAAGCACTTCATGCATCAGAAGGACTTGAATGAGAGACAGCAGAAGTGGGTGAGTAAGCTACAAGCTTACGATTTTGACATTGAGTATGTCAAAGGGAAGAACAACATTGTGGCTGATGCTTTGTCCAGAAGGCCTCACTTGAGCTCATTGTGTGAGCTTAATGCTGATTGGAGGGAGTTGTTGCTTGCTGATTATGCCAAAAATCAGTTTGCAACCAGCGTTATTGAAGGTACTTTTCATGATGAAAGGTACAAGGTAGTTGATGGATTGATACACTACAAAGGAAGAATCTTCTTGGTTGCTGATTCTAAACTTAAGAAGAAGATTTTGATGACTTTTCATGACATCCCACTTGCTGGTCATCAAGGTTACTTCAAGACATATAGGCAGATTCGAGAGAGATTCTCTTGGAAGGGGTTGAAAGATGATGTTCAGCGTTACATCAAGGAGTGTAGCACTTGTCAAATGAATAAAAATGAGCACTCTCTTCCAGCTGGTCTACTGCAGCCACTTCCCATTCCAAATCAGAAATGGGAAAGTATCTCGATGGATTTCATCACCGGGTTGCCTAGGGCTCAAGGCAAAGATTGTATTTATGTTGTAGTGGACAGATTGACCAAATTCGCTCATTTTTTTGCCATCACTAGCACATTTACAGCAGCTCAAGTGGCAGATTTGTTCTTCCATGAAGTGTTCAGATTGCATGGGTTGCCTAAAAATATTGTGAGTGATAGGGACAGCAAGTTCCTAAGCACCTTTTGGCAGGAAATTTTTAGGATGAGTGGTACAGTGCTTACTCCAAGCACTAGCTATCACCCACAAACGGATGGTCAAACGGAGATTGTGAACAAATGGTTGGAGGGCTATCTCAGGAATTATGTCTCGGAGCAGCAAAGAGCATGGGTGAAATGGCTCCACTTGGGAGAATACTGCTACAACACCTCTTTCCACATGTCAATAAAGATGTCTCCATTCATGGCACTCTATGGTTACGAGGCCCCAAGCTTTGCTGATTTGGTGTTTGGCGATAGCAAAGCTCCTCAAGCCAAGGATTGGTTGCAGCAGAGCCAAGATGTTTTGAAATCCCTGAAGGACAACCTTCAAATGGCACAAAATCAGCAGAAGATGTACGCTGATCAGCAGCGTGTTGAGCGCTCATTTGAGGTTGGTGACATGGTATATCTTCGGCTTCAGCCTTACAGACAGTCCACACTTAAGAAGAGTGGAGCTGAGAAGCTTAAACCACGCTTCTATGGACCATTCAAAGTTGTTAGGAAGGTTGGAGCAGTGGCTTATGAGTTGGAACTACCTTCGAGTAGTAAGGTCCATAACGTTTTCCATGTGTCTCGCCTCAAAAAGGCACTTGGACACAACGTGGTGGCTTCATCACAGTTACCTCCTTTGGATGAAGAAGGGCAGTTGACCTTGGTTCCAGAACAGATTATTGATTCCAGAGAGCGTTCATTGAGGAGGAGGACAATCAAAGAGTATTTGGTAAAGTGGAGGAATTTACCATTGGAGGATGCTACTTGGGAGAATGAGGAGATTCTACAGCATCCAGACTTGCGATTGCTTTAGGGCAAGCAATCTTGGGGAGGGCGACTGTAATGTCCCCTTCTCAACAGTGATCGTTTCAGTTGACCGTTGGCCTATTCCGGAGACCCGTAGGCTGTGCGGATGGTGAAATTAGGGTTTCCTAGTTTTGAGGTGGTTGTTGCTGGGAGTTTGGAATTCTGATTGCGGATTCTTTCTGGTTTTCAGAGAGCTTCGCAGTGGTGTGTTCAGTTTGGCATTCCGGGCAACTTCGCGAATTTACTATTTTTAGTAAATTCTATTTTTGGCAGTGGACAGTTTGGGGTTCAGTTCAGTTGGACTTCTTCTTCAGTTGTTTCAGCTGGCACTTCAGTTCTTGGCCTTGGGCGCTTTTCTTGGAGAGATAAGTATTTTCATTATAATATTATTATTTTAATATTATACCCCTTGCCTAGCAGTGCATCTTTAAGTTGTTTTTAAAAAGGGGACTTTGAGGGTCATGGCGTCATAAGGAGATAAATTATAATTTTTAAATGTCAAATATTGAGACTAAAGAATTGGGACGCCCTTTTGAGAAGATTGATTTTATTTTAAAAAGTGAAATGTTTTATTGATGAAAAAGGACGCCATCTTTTGGAGGGAAAAGGTGAATTTGAAATTAGGGTTTTGGGCGCCCTCTGGAAGCTTCTAGATGTTTCTCTCTCATCTATTTATTCAGGCCTCAGCTCTTCATTTGGTATCTCTTGTCTATTACACCGTTATGCTGCTGGATTGTATTCAGGCACTCGCTTCGAGGAAAGAACACCTCCTAGCATTGGCTCATCTTCTTGCTTGAAAGATAGCAACTAGTTGAGAGGTTAGCATGTATTAGGATTATATTGCATTTTCAGTTGAGTATTTGCATTTGGAGTTCTAGTTTGCATTTTCTATCATATTTCTGATGTTGCTGAATATCACTGAAGAATGTAAGTTTCACTCATAGCTCATGGAATAAAATTGCTATCATTCTGGGTACTGTGTCTATTGATTTGTCAATGAAGGGCGACCATTCTAGCACATTATCAGATTTTATTAGTGACTGTATGATTTTATAGAGAAAATTTGCCCTTGCAGCTGGGCCGTACCATCTTGAAGTGTCATTGAAATCTGTGCAAAATAATTAAGGCTTGTTTGGGGTGGTTTTGGGGTTGCATCTTAGTCGCCATCATTAATAGAGTAATCTGCATTCAATATCTCATCAATAGGTTGAGTTTGGAGCTAGCTACGTGCATTTTAATGAGTTTTCATGCTGCTGTTCTGTATCAATTCTGTCAAAAACAGTCATATCAGATTTGAGATAGTTCATTAGATGTGTGAGGAGTTGATATTCAGTGAGTTTGGGAGTGTGAAAGAGAGTTCTAAATTTGTTATAGTTTTGAAAGGATTCTAATCTTATGATATTGACAGACTCTCTAATTTATTGTAAGCTGAACAGTAGTACTGTCAGCAATTCTCTCCTCTCATTTTGTATTTACTTGTACTGCCCACTGAATAAGTGGAAGAGGCTGGCTTGCCGCCTTTTACTTTCTTGCATTGTAATTTCCTAAGTCTCCGCCATATGGTCGCCTCCTATCCTTCACGGATTGAGTAGCACATACTTGGTGTTGAGCTATTTTTCAGTATTGCATTAGATAGGGATCCTCTGACCGAATGCTCGTCGCTCACCGGCGCATCTCGTGGTTAGAGTTCTTATTCAGTATTTTCCTTTGAGATCCTTTGACCAATGCTCACACCTTGCCCTCACCGGGATCCTGGTGTACATTCTGGTTATAGTTACTTTCCGCATCGTTTTGGTTTATGCTAACCTTAACGGGTGCATGTTGCATTGTAATCATTTGTGAAAAATCAAAAAAAAATTGGTCCGGTTCATTACAAGGAGAGACATCATTCGGGGAGGAACTTGGTCGAGTAAACAATAACGATTACCAAATTGAGCATACACACACATACTATAGGTTGAGTAAGCCAAGTCTGTTTGTCGAGATAAGGGTAAGTCATCCATAGGCTTAGGATTCTGAATTCACTTCTTTATGCTTTAAGAGATATGATAGTTTAAACGTCAGACTTGCTATACCATGACCCATGTATGAATGATGTGAAAGATATATGTTAAAGATTGATTGGGAACGCACATACATCTATACATAGTGTACATGTATCTATATGTACAAACATATCAATACATATGTACGTTAAGCAGACGGATGTGTTTATACACGTGTCGACATGTATATACGCATACATACGTATACACAAGTGTATATATGTACACATTCCGCCTGATGTCTGTGGTGAAAATAATATTTAATATTATTGCCTAGCAAATTTACATATATATTTATGTATAAATGTATATATTAACGATGTGATTATATTATGGATATATACATAAATACATAAGTACCTATGTAAATATATTATATATTTATATATTTAAAATATATGTACTAATATTAAGGTAATATTTACATATATGTAAATATATATAAATATCACAGTGTAATGTCGGAAAATATGTATATTTATATATTTAAGAATATTACACTTAATTAAAATACATATATGATAAAATATATAAATGTATGATATTGAAATGGAAATTGTATAAATTTAAATGACACATAAAATATTCAATAGAATAGAAATTGAACACAAAGGTAATAGAAAAATAAAGGATTTAAATGGTGAAATATTTCGATTTTGGCTATAGAGAAAAGTAATCTCAACATAGAAATCGAGTCCTTTTGCTTGAGATATTTAAAACAAAAGAAGTCGAATTTATTTTTAATGAACATTTCAAAAGGAAGAAAATACGTTTTGTTTTGAATAGCTCATGAAAACAAAATGGAGAAAATTGCGCGCCTGATGAAAATGCGTCTGGTTCGTGCCTGGGCTGCGACCTAGTCTGAGAAATAATCGAATGCTGATCTCAAGGCCCAAAATGGCGACGTGGGAACATTTGAACCTTGACCTAAAACAAGTAAGTCATTCAATTTCATGCGATTGGCCAAAAAAAAAACGTGTGGCGTTTTTGAAGATTAGAGTTGAAAAATTCTTCATTTGCTGGCTCTCTGGAGGTCGAATCACTCTTTGAAGAGATGACTTAGGGTTTAAACACTTGCCAAGTATCATTTTGACTATTTCTAGACACTTGTTGTCAATCCACATGCCTCCATTAGTGGAATTCGTTGCAATTCGGGCCTATATATAGACGCCCTTCCATTCATTATAATAACACATTGAGCAATCTGAGTTTAGTATTTTTATTGAGTCGTCCCTATTCATTCTAAAACACACAATATATAATTCGAGTTTTCTCTCATTCTAAGAGTTTCAAAATATTTTCTGAGTGGTTTTCTTTAGCTGTGAGTGAGTTTTATTATTGCTGAGAGAAGCTTTTCATATTTTCTAAGAACATATTTCACCATTTGCTAAAAGACATCCTTTGTATATTATCTTCACAATTTCTGAGTTCATAGTAAGAAGTTGAGATTACTTTTCAGTTGTATATCTTTTGCAAGTGATCAATTTCTGAGGAAGAGTTAGAGACTGATCTAAGAGTTGTTGGAGGTCTTTTGTTGGAGGTCTGAGGTGCTGCAAACACAATCAAGTTCATCCTCTAAAGGGAAAGGCATATACCAGGCATGTTGTTTCTTCTTTCATGTTCTAGAGTGTATTTCTTGATATAAATCTAAAAGTGTAATTACTAAATGTGCATAGTTAGGGAATTGCATTGAGTTCAACACTTCAGTTAAGATAAACAAAGAAGTGGTTCTATGTTGCGCCATGTAAATAAATTACTTTAAGGAATGGTTATGCATGTTTTTTGAAGTGTATACCTGTTTGCATTAGTGTGTGTTTTGCATTAAGGTATGAATTATGTATGAACTCCATATGAGGAGTATATAGGGATTCAATGATTAAAGGATTGTGAAAAAGGGATTATATGAGTAAAAAGCTAAAGGGATTAGTTTACTTATCTTACATTAAAGGGAAATAATGAAAAAAGATAAAAGGGAAGGATTTATTTGCATGACTATTGCATGTTGTGTATGATCTCTGTATATGGAGAATACGTAGATGTACTTATTATCTACTAGGATCAAAATGAAGGTAGAATCAAGTAATGTCTTTTAGCTTAAGTTATTAGGATAACTGAGACAAGCTAAGTACTCCTAGGATAAAGATTTCCTAATTAGGAGGAATGATACAAGACACTTGTAGACTGTTTCATTTCTAGTAGGTTTGTAGGATTGTAGGATGTATGGGGTGACGAATTCATCCATTGAAGGACAAAACCTATGCATAGAGTAAGGAAGCCTCAAGTCAAATCGGCCCTGAGTAGTGTTTATGATAGATGACCTCCATTCGAAGTACTGAATGAGAATACTTTGGCCAAAGTAGTGAAAGGTACGACATCCACCTAGGTGTGAGATAGTTGAGACTACACTGTCAGTTCATTGTGATCCGAGTACTAGTTCGAGATTGTGAAATAGCAAAGTTCTAGTTGTGTAGGACACAGCACTATGCTCAGTTGGTAATCGTTAAAGGATACCCTACCAATCTCTTCTTCAAAGGGAGGGCCATCTATCTAACGATAGGTGTGTGGGGGACCGCATTATAAGTCCGTGGTTGGCGGAAAAGCGCCCGAGTGATGTTTCTCCTCCACAGCAAGCGGCCAATGTACCAAGATTTGAAAGGACGGACTCCTGGACCTTCTTACTTCTATTTGTGCAAAAGCTTACGAGCTATGTATGTAACTGTATTACTTTTGAACTCTGATTTATATTTGCAATGAAAATGAAATTCATGTGGAAACATATTGTAACTTGTACGTATTTATCAATAAAGAAAGGAAAAATTTTATTGTATTGTCTTTGTTACTTGTTACCTTAACATGTTTAAAGTGAGAATTGGAAAATTTTAATTTACGCAAGAATTAGGTCGTTACAACCATTTTTTAGAGTTTTTTTTTTCAACTTTTCTCAATTTTGAAACCCTACTTTGATTCTAATCTTCGGCTTCCAGATTGATCCGATGGACGAGTTGAATGTTTCATCGCGAAGCCTGACTGATTCTGAGAAGATCATCCTGAAGGCAACTTCAGCTAAACACTTCGTTTGATCCTTCAAAATCATGGGTGCCCATCTCCTTCTGGGGCACCCAACCTTCACAGTGTTGGCCATTTTTGAGTAATTTTCATTTTCTCCATTTCTCTTTGATCATCTGATGAAACCTCGATTCCGGGAGCTATACTGATCAGATCAACTGGCTGGCTGCTTTGTTGGATAGCTTGGTTGAATCTGACAAGGTGATCATGGACACTGCAACTGCAAATACTGTCATCTCAGGCTTCAAAACCTTGGGTGCCTATCCTCTCCAAGGGCACCCATCTCAACCAGACTTAACCATTTTTCACGTTTCTTCATCAACTTCTCTCCTTCAGATGATCTTGTCATTTCAGATGATCCGGAGCTTGAATGGACTAACAGCTAGACTCATTGCGGAGCTGAGAAGATTCTGAAAAGGGTCTACTAGGAGTGATTTCATCTAAAAGTTGAATCTGAGGCATCAAAAGCTTGGGCGCCCCTGGCAAGCTGGGGCGCCCAACTTCACCAGACTTAGAATATTTTCCATAACTTTCACCTTTGCTTTTGACTTTTGACATTTAGCTCTTTTTCTCCCTTTGTTCAGTCCTCAATATCTGATGACTGCCAACTCAGATTGATGAGCTGAAGGTTGCGTTGGAAAGCTGGTTCGAATCCGAAGAAGACATACTGGGGGCACCTCTGGCAAATTCATCTATTTAAGCCCTTAAAAAATTGGATGCCTTTCTCCTTCTAGGGCACCCAACTCCTCCAGACTTAGCCATTTTTTATCTGATTTTCATCTTCAAACTTGCACCTTCATTCTATACCTTCAGCTCGATCTAGATTTGTCGGTGTTGACAAGTCTGATAATCTGTCGAAGACATCCACTACGGAGCTGGCCGAATCCTGAAGAGATTGAGCTCATTTGCTAACCCTAACTGTTGAGTTTGACCTTCCAAAAGGCTAGGTGCCCTTGGGCACCTGGGGCACCGAAAGTTCCCAGACTTAGAAAATTTTCAGTGATTTCCATGATTTGCATTTTGTCTTCTGGTTGAAACCTCCCTGTTCGATCTCAAATTCCGGGTGACTGGATGATCTGATGATTGCACTGTTGGACTCACTGCAGAGCTGGGGGGAATCTGAACAACTTTGCTTGGAAGCACGAACCCTGATTTCATCATCTAATGCCCTAAAAAGTTGGGCGCCTATCTCCTTCTGGGGCACCCATTACCTCCATAGTTTTTATTTTGCAGTTTTCAACTTTCACAGCTTCTTTTCTTTGTGCACGCTCACCATCCCATCTTTTGTTCAGTGCTTGAACGTTGAATCCGACTCCTGGTAGCTAACTGGCCTCCATTGATGACTTTTGAAGCTCCCGCAATGCTTTCTAAAATTTAAAAAAACAGAATAGACCCACTAGGGCAAAACTGATCATTTTGTGATTTTGACTGAACCAGCCTGATGAGGAAGTATTTTGAGCCAATCAAAATCAGTTTAAACCCTGGCGGACAAACTTTCTATTTTTAGAAAGTTTTACCAGTATCTGTTTCGAAAGAAACCCAGAAAAAAATAGCAGTTTTCCTAAAAAGTAGGGATGAAAAACTGAGATCTAGGTTTTGTACATTAGGTCGCTCTAAGCAGGCCCAGATCGTCAGATTTTGGAAATTTCACATTTTTACCCCTCATGCAAGACATGCAAACCCAAATTTTGACTTTTTTTGACAAATTTGACAAGACTTTTACTCATTTCTTCAAAATGTCTAAGTGTAACAAAAATTTTAATTTGGGGTACAACAGCCTCTATTTTGATTGTAACTCCTTGGTCTAAATTTCGATGATCTTCTAATTCTAGGTAGGAGTAGCAATAGGAGCTACCTCTGCAATGGCTATCTCTTTCAGCTTTTCTTCTATTGTTGCTTACTCCCTTACGAGTTTAAGTGTGGTCGCCAATGGAGGTGAGAATCTAGCCATAAGGTCTTCTAGTGTGATGTTGGAAGCTACCATATACCGTAATAGTGCCTTTTCTACTATTATTTTGTTGTGGGCCGCCATATCATCATAGATTTGGAATGTCTGAGCTAGGACATCTTTTCGGAATAGGCCGCTATACAATTGATATTCATCCTTGGAGGTTTTGTATGAGTTTTCTCTGAAGATTCCTCTTGCATGCTTTCTTCTTTCGAAGGAGTGTCTCTACAAGACTTTTCCTTTCTTCTCTTCTTTTTCTTCTCTACACTCATTTGTAATAATGCTTCGAAGGCCTCTTCCTCCAACAACTCCATTTGCAGTGGTCTGGTAGGTAGTCTCCTTTTACGTCTTCTTGTGCGACCTTCAGTTTGTGTAGATTTGACAAGTGAAGCTCCAATTGATAAGCATTTGAACCTCCACGAAGTGGTTGTGCTTTGTTCCTCCAGTTCTTTCTTAGGTACGCCCCATTTCTCCCTTATTTTCTCTTTGTTTTATCGATGTACTCCTCCGCTTTCTTTTTTGTCACATTATCCATGAACTCTTTGTATGTTGTGAATTCTTTTGTCTGTCGATGCTTATAGCTAAGAAGTGTTGTTGCATAGGAATCTATCTCTGCATTTGTAACCTCATAGGGTAGCATAGGGATCCAAGAGGTTCACGTTTCAATTTCTTCCATAAGTGTGAAGTATTTGTCGACTAGGAAGACAATTATGTCGATGTATTTTCAGACCATGTTGTATGATATTTGTTCTCTATCTTAGACTCGAAAAATCCCTAGTATGTAGTGGTGTAGGAGGTAGCATCCTTAAAGTGTTGTACATGCTCCTGAGTTTGTGAAGCAATCAACCTAATACTGTCCCACACTTTCCCCACAAATGCTAGTAATTTATTCATGAAATAGAATGCTAAGCAGATAATCAATGTACCATATTGGAATTGATAATGGGATTGTTTGGTGCGCTCCAAATTCTCCAATAACTCTTGGTGTAGTACCTCGCAAAGGTCGATGTCTTTTCCCTCCACCACCATTTGATATGCCACATAAATGGAAGTTGTGGTGGTGGAATCCTCTCTGTTGGTGTAATAGACCTTATATGCAATGCCCATGGTAGCATATTTTACTGCCGGATTTGTAATATTTGTTACATCCAGACTCCTCTCGTCATAGGTAACCCCAGTTAGCTTAGTTACCTCTGCATTCTTTATGGCTTTGTTTGATGGTATTTCCCCATGTGCATAGAGCCCTATGACGGATTGAATGGCCTCTTTTGTTATCCTATAAGGTTGGTCCAAGTAGAAGTACTCATCGTGTATCCTACTCAAGATTATCTAGACCCACCCTTCTTCTTTGGTAAAGTCAAGGTACTCTCTCCACATATCAAGCTTCTTTTCTGCTATGTTTCTACACTATGTCAAGTAACTTTGGGTTCTAGGCTGCAACAAGGTAAGCCTTAGGGTTTCAAATTTAGTGTGGTCTAACTCTATTAAGGGCGCATGTATGTATTTCCGGATGTCTTCGCTATGGATGACATCGACGAGGACTTTAGAGAATGCTACAATTGGATCTATCTACATGGCTTTATACGGGAACTTTTTATACTTAGGCCTTGGCCTCTAAGAGATATCAATAAGGATGGGGGCTACCATTGTTGTGCGAGAACTAGAAATAAGTAGGTTTTGAGACTAAACTATGGTTGAACGAGAGAATAAAGATTTTATATGAGTGGATTGGGTTAAATGTGATAACGACCCTCACTATATATAGATGTGGAGCAAGGGAGTGTTTTTAATGCTATAGTTGTTTTTTAATCTTCCCGCGGTTTTCTACCCATTAACTTTTCCACGACTCTATTCCAACAAGTCTTTTTGTCCCTTTAGATGATGATACACTTAGTATATATTATGATACAAAAAAATTTTGATTGGCTTTATGATGTGTTTTTTTTATAGATAAGTTGCTACCAAGGGAGTAGAGCCCATTTTATTAACTTTGAAAATGAGTACAAAGTGTTTATAGACATGTAAGCCACCAGCCAGCCTACTATAGCTTGTGATGAATGAGAGCGCATAGGCCTTTAGCTACTTCAAAAGCTCTTGAGATCTACTCAAGGGCCAAGATTTCACTTTCTACACCTATGTAGTAGTTAAAGGTGTGCATATTGCCTCTTTCCACACCTTCCCTGAATAGGATGATAGCCTGCTTGAGTTTCTCACTCCTGTAGGTAGTGGCAATGTCAAAAATACCAACGAAATTGCCCACCTTCGAATCCATGCTGAAAGCCCCAATCACAACCACAACATTTGGCCTCAGATGGGCCTTTATGAGATTTACTATACACTGGTTCCATGCCGTAGCCAAGAACACCATTACGAAATTTTTCAAAAAGGCATTTAGCAGAATGTTGTCATGAATGTGGGTGCTCGAGAACATACTAGTGTCGATGACCTTTTTAATAGCCTACTCATCGACGGAAGAGTTTATATTGAACAGGCAGCGGAGCTGCCCAAAGTAACCAATCTCTGCACACGGGCAAGTAATTCCAAAGACCTGCATTCTTAGATGCCTTTCCCACTAAGTTGTGGGCATTTAAAGACCATGGGAGGCATTATCAAGGCCATTTGAGATTTGCTTTGGGATTTCTTCTTATCTGGAGATCTTGCTAAATCCCAATCTCAGTACTTGCTAAATCAAATCTGCGCTCAGAGCCAGATTATGCAACGACCATTCAGGTCGTGGTATCGACTAGCAAAGAGTGCAGACTAGCCTCGAGGAGAGGTGAAGGATAGTACAACAATCAAAAAGGCCAACATAGCCTATCTAAAAGATCAGCACTCGTGAGTCTAGCCTCGAGAATGCCAACATCCTAGCCACGTTAGGATGTCTTGAGTCTTCCCAATTATGGGAGTTGTCATGAACAATCTCCTCATCATCTAGCTCACATGCCTTATTGGTAAGGAAGTTTGCCATCCTATTTCCTTCCCAGTAGCAATGGGATAGAGTGAAGTTCCCTAATGTGTCCAATCGCCTCTAGATTAACTCTATGATATTTTGCAATTTCCAATTTAGAATGTTTCTACTCCTAATGGCATTTATACATATTTGTGAGTCGGCTTCTATGTCCACATCTAACAGTTGTTTCTCTTGGCAGAATTCCAACCCCCTTAGGAGTGCTCTGAATTCAACCTCATTATTGGTGCCTGTCGGTAGTTTCTTCGCAATTGACCAAAGAAGTTCACCACTATCGTTTTGAATTGCAATACCGACACCAAAGATGCCAAGATTGCCTTTCGTAACCCCATCAAAATTCATCTTTAAGCATCCCTTAGGCAGAGGGAATGTCATGTCCCCGAAATGGAACACTAAAATTACTAGGCATTGAAATACAAATACATAAATACCATACATATTAAAACATAAATGCAAATAAATAAATAACAAGTACATATATATATTAACAATTTTATTATAATTATCAAGATACAAATACCAAATCCAATAAATATCAAAATACAAATATAAGTAATTACAACTGAAATATAATATTATAATTGTAAATATAAAATTGATACTACAAGATGAATATTGAATATCATTGTGATTACAATCATTGTAATATATAAATACTAAAGTTAAATAACAAATCAAATATTAAAATACAAATAACTAATAAAATAAATATCAAAGATGTGAAAATAAATAATCACAATTTAAAGATTATTATATTTTTTATTATCACAAATATTATATTATTATAATACAAAATAGAACAATTAATATAACTAATTGTAATTGTTATGATAATAAAACTATTCTCAAGAAACTACTAAATACCTTTATGCCTTAATTAAATAAATAATAATAGTCACCAAGCATGTTTACATTGGTTCCTAACCATTATCTTTAAAAGGCATCGATTCTGAATTCATAAACAGCAAGCCACGATTAAGGAAGAAATACGATAGTTATAGAAGAGCATGTCCCTTAAAATATAATCGATGCAATCAGGTTGTGACTGTTGGAAAATCAGATTATAAAAGAAGATAAGTCCCAAACAGATGGGCATGGATTGGGGAGAAAAGAGAATAGATATACTTAGATTAGAATATTGGGTGAAACTCAGAAAATAAACCAATGCTGTAAGCTGCGATCTGTCTCATCCTAAAGTAGGCTTGCTGATTTATTGTAAATTGCAGATTATATTTTGTCATAAATCTGTAGCATAGGATTTATATTTGTTTACCATTCTATTTCAAATATAATATAGAATCTAGATAGAATTTATGAAGGAGGAGAAATGAAGTCTACAGCAGTAGTAGGTAAGATCATAGGAAAGAAATAAATATGAGATATCTGCTAGAAAAGAAACTCTTGCTGCAGATACATAATTCGGAGGTAAGTATTGTCATATTCTAGTAAGTAAGAATAGTAGATATCAGATATAATATACTTAGGTATATTATATGAAAAAATCTAAACATATTATGATGGTTAAATATAAATGACAAGTATACATTCATATATATATATATATATATATATATATATATTACTATGATTGACACTGATTTGATATGTAAGAACAGAATATGTGTCTTGTTGAGCTATTATGAATAATGGATCTGTGTCACTGATTTGATATGTAAGAACAGAATATGTGTCTTGTTGAGCTATTATGACTTTACCTTGAAGAATAGACTTCAGGCCAAAATTCCTTTCCGCTAGCACTCAATAAGGATAGGGCGTTTGTGGAGGGAAAGGCTGGTAATTCACTCCATTGATGGACGGTCCCAAGACGGGTGGAACACCTTGAGGGAGTCCACTTTGAGATTGTTCACGTGCCCTTTGCACAATAAATCTACCCTCCAATGAGGTTAGCAAAGGGAAGCCAAGGCGAAGATCTATTCCAATCAAGAGTTAGAAGTTTATGCCTTAGAATGAATTAAGACCAGAATTTATAGTCCCTAGTGTTTATCGCTTCTAATTCTCCCCCTTAGAGAGGTCGGGTGTTGTTAGGGAGAGGCGGAGTAAATCCATCCCGAGGGCCCCAAGGGTGAAGGGACTTGATCCTAACATCTGGGCTGCATTAAGGAGGTGGTGTCCTCGCGCCCATAGACACCAAGCCCCCTTATCTAAGGATCGGAAATTAGAATCAGATAAAGGTCAAAACTAGAATGAAAAAATGATATCAATTAAATAGGAATTTCATAAAATTAAGTATGTTATGAATTTTAGTTCCTATAATAAGTTAAGAAATATGAGTAGAAGTATAATAATGCTTAGTAATATGTTTTAATTTGTTATCTCTAAAAAGGGGACATTACAGGGAACCACTTGGCCATAGCTCGTTTAGCCATGTTTGAAGTTTTGGTTTTGAAGCACTATGGTATCTGAAGGGACATCCAACACTTCATGATTTGCTCATCCCATGCGGTGAGCAATCTAGGTCCAGAACACGATATCTTAGATTTGACTACCTCACATATACTTACCTCCATCTTTTTTAACACCAATGCCACCGACAATTCTTTCTCCTTGAAGATTATATTGTTTCTCTCCTTCCAAATCTCCCATATCAACAATGAAGGGCTCTTCACCCAAATGCCTTCCTAGACAAATAGTCTCATGTTTTCCATCCCACAAAAAGTTGGTGGATGTCGTTCTGGATAGGGTCGAACCAATTAAGGGAATTTTGGAGCCAGTGCTAGCAAAGGGGCAGTTTACAAGTAGGTGATCTACAGATTCTTTGCTTTCCTTGCACATGATGCATCTAGAAGGACCAGACATTCCCAATGTTTAGGTGATCAACAATTAGTATACGTTTATGAATGGTGGACCACGCAAACACCCTAGCCTTGGGGAGTGTCCACTTGCTCCAACACAGCTCAATCGGCCAATCCACAACTTGTTCTAGAGCAATTTGGATTTTGTAGCCCATTTTCACTGAATAAATCCCGCTCTTCGAGCCAGTCCAAATGATAATGCCCTCCTTTGTGTTTGGCACCACACTACCCTTGCCTAGTTCTTCCCTCAATGTAATTTTGTTGGCTATCGAGATACTTAGTGCTTCAAGTTTTGTAGATTCCATGGTCCCCAAACTAAACAAGGATTTAAGAAGTCCTTAACCCATGTGTTTCAAAAGTCCAATATTTGGTCCTTGTCACATTTATAAATGGGAGATCAAATAATGGAGGAAGAGAATTCCACGAATCCACCCAAAATTTCGCCTTGTCCATGTTGTTGATTATCAAGAAATATGATCTATAATGAGGTGTCCAAACTTTAACATGAAATTCTATACATTTGAGCCACACAAGGGGGTTGGAGTTCGTTAGAATTCTTTCTTGGGTGTCGTTGTCCATATATTTTTTCATCAAGATTTAGCACCATTTTGTAGATTGGTCCTTGTACATTCTCCAGACCAACTTCGCTCCTAGAGCAATATTTTGTTTTTCAACTTCTTTGATTCCCACCCCACCATGTTCCTTTCCCTTGCACACAATCTACCAACCAATTAAGGGGATTTGCTTCTCGTTTGAGCCTTCCCATAAAAAAATTCTTCATTATAATCTCCAACTAGTCCTTAGCTTTCTTTGGAAATTGTGTACTTGAAAGTTGATAAATGGGAATGGCTGATAAAATTGCCTTGATCATTTGGATTATCCCAACAAGTGTGAGCCACTTCCCCTTCCAAGATGTAGCTTTGTTTCTACTTTAATCTATTATATCATCCCATATGTTGTATTTGATAGCACCTTTAAACAAAGGTACCCCTAGATATTTGCATGGTAATTCTTCAATATTGAAATTCAAGATTGCTTTTATGCGTCTTTGTGTTGACCTCTTGGTATTGAAGAAAAAAATACTTGGCTTTCCCTTGTTAATTATCTGCCCAAAAGCTACAACGTAATTTGCCAAAAGGGTTTGGATAGTGTCATGTCCCCGAAATCGTGGTGCTAAGATGCGAAATACATTTGATATAATTATAATTGTTAAAGACAATATTATAATTATAATATACATATTAACAATTTAAATATTATAATCACTATGATATAACAAATATTAAAATATATAAAAAATTAATAATTATTGGATATAAAATTATTATTATAAATATGATATGATGGATATTAAAAACACATACATTAATAAATCATTGTGGATTATCATTTATGTTTGCTACGCACCACAATACCGTAGCCATAACTTTATTCTCTCATTGCCATCGCATTAGCCAAAGTAATCGCTATGAAGGATAGACATCCTTATTTCTACTACCTGTCGATCCTTGAAGGGAGCTTGAATAATCAAGGAAGCAACAATCCTTAATGAAGGAGCAATAAATATTATATCGGCGGGGGTCTCAATGAAGATTGCCGCTATTACATCTTGACGCCTTTAATATTGCCAATGCTGACTGTATCAAGCCTTCACTAAGCTCTTATGGGTCCACATAGCGACTATCACACATGTATAGAGACTTGAGAGATATTTCATGTGAGGGAGGCAATAATCGATATTACCATAAAGTCATTCATGGTACTATCAGCTTAATTAGAAATTCAAACCACCACGTTATATTTCTGAATCGAGGCAGGTGACGAGAAATATTAAAGGACATCGACAATATCATGGGTCAAGGAGAGATTCAATCATAAGGATAATTTAAAAGAATCAACCCTATTAGAAGTCAAATCTAAAAGGCAGCAGATAATTAAGTATAATGCCATGATCAGATTCTTAACGGCAAGAAGAGATAATGGAAACAACAGCGATTGTTCCCAAAGGGGAGGAGGTCAGCGAACTCTAAAAGAAATAATAATTAGTAATTGTTAAAGCAGTGATTATGAGGAGTAGGGTAAGTAATGATACTTAGACAAACCAAAACTCATGACCCTTCGAATGGACGCTCCAGGGACAGGTCTCTTGGATGGGACATAAAGCATATAAAAGGCAATAAGAAAGAGGAAAAACCATCATCGATCCACTCAGGAAAAGAAAAGAAGATCATCGAAGGTAGAGAGAATATGAGAGGAATATAAATGAACAATGGGAGTGGTAGTGAGATGGATAAAAAGGATACATCAGTTTCAACATCAACAGATCTGCAGATTCATTCAGGGGATATGCTATACACAGCAGATTAAGAAATTAGGAAGGGGCAGATATGAAGAAGATAAACACAGATATATATAGGTGACATATGCAAGAGTATATATAAATTTGTAAGGCAGGGATAGGAGAAAGAAACAGCAGATTGGGAAGGAATATTTTTGGAAATAAACAGCAGACATTAGTAGGCTATAATCATGAGAGAGAGATAGAGAAACCACCTGCATTCAGTAAAATCTGGAGATTACAGCAGAGGAATGCATATATTGGAATAAGTATCATTGACAAAAATATAAATAGGGAAGTAAATATAATTATTAATATATATATGTACACATAGATCCATACATATAATATATATACACATATATATCCACATAAGAACGATTATTAGGAATACTTATGAGATATATATATGTGTGTGTGTATTATACGATTATGCAATAATGATGCTTGCAGCAATTATTGAGCCTTATACGTTGTTGTGCTTCCTTAATATGAAAAGGAGTGATAGATTCTCATGTGATTGATTTACACTAACTATACCCTCTGAATATTAATGGCAGATCAAACATCAGAAAAGAAAAGACGGACTACAGGTCTGCACACCCCGGCAGTACTTAAGGCAATTACAATATATATTATTCTATCGAAACACAGGCTAAGAAAGGAAGGCATAGCAACTGATAAAGGACAAGGGAGTTCTGCAGATTGGTGGACTGATTCAATATGTAAGATTAAAATATGGACTGCATCTTGATAATCTGATTGTAGTGATAAGGGAGTTGAGGGCCTACGAGGAGGGGAAACAGCGTTGGGGTCATCCTCTAAGTACACCACCCCATGGTGGAGGGTTGAGGCCTGCCACATGTGGGCCAAGAGGGGTGTACTGCTCTTGGGCTTAGAGGGAATGACTTTCCAGGACACCCTGCTATAGTTGCACCCGCAACCTCTCAATATGATTAAGCGATAACGGTTTTGATACAGGCGAACGGCGATAGGACGCCTTACTAGGCACACCACCCCATATGGATAGCAAGAGGCCACATGGGGCCAAGGGGAGTGTACTGCTCTTGGGCCTAGGCTAGAGGGATTCTTGGGCACCCTATCAGACCATTTGTTCCGGGAAGAATGAATTAGAAACCTGAAAGATGCTGATATATTTATCATATGATATCTGTTTCTTGTTATAGATGTTTACTAACCTATTGGCAGGTCTTAAACAGGTAGTTGTATCACTAATCTTACTTTCCTTGTTTTCTTTACATATTCAAATGAGAGCATCATACAATATTATCTTGTAAATATTTTCTAATTCTGTCTTGCAGGGACCTAATCAGGTTATAGATATTCCCTAAACCAAATTGATTATTTGAAACTGATAAATTAGGGCAGATTTAGGGGTTCTCCAAATTTGGGGACATTACAGATAGCGGCAGCCTCTTGCACCTTACATTGACCATAGAGTATTGTGTCGTCTACGAATTGCTAGTGAGTAATGTTGGGGAGCATATCTGCCACCTTCACCCCCACCCAATTGCCCAGGTTGGCACAATTTTTGATAGCCCTTCCTAAAGATTCTACCATGATAACAAAGAGGAAGGGGGACATTGGATCCCCTTGTCTGAGCCCACCCATCGATTCAAAGAACCCACACGGCGAGCCATTAACTAGAATAGAGTACGTCACAATTGATATGCCCTATGGTAAACCCTTTCTTGGCATATTTCTTATCTTTAAGTCAAGGTTAAAAGAGGGATGCAACCAAATCAAGCAGAGAGAGAGCATAGTCCATGGGATCACAATTATACAAAGTATTGGTAAAGAAGTGAGAAAGTATTAAAAAGAAGAGGTAAGTTAATAAGTTCAAGTTTCAAAGCATAGCGGTGATTTCAAGGAGTGATATATTTTTAAAAGTTTAGCTATCCTAAATCTTTTCCAATATTGAATTCTATATTAGCATTCATCTAAAAACATTCTTCTATTTCCTTAGGATTTTATAGGTTTTATACAAAAAATTGGTGATTTGCATAAGGACAAAAGATTGATAGAAAATGTTTGGATCTTCTTTTTTATATGTTTAAGATTGCAAAACATGCTTATAGGGGAAATTTGACAGCGACACTCCATTGGAAAAAATTAGCAGCTGAAATTATGCAAAATTTTGATGAATTAGAAACCATAGCTTGTGGCTTCTAAATCAAATGGTGCTCTAAGCATGATGGTGCATTCTCCTGCTAAGAAGATGTTACAATTTACCTTAAAAAATAGGTTTTCAGGCCTAGCTAAAGAAAAATTGAAGAGAGAAAATTTCATAGAAGTATGAAATAGTAGGTGAATCTTTTTACTTCAAAAACTAAACAACATAAAATATAAGGAAAACATAGTTTACTACGTAAATATTGTATGTTCTAAGCGAATCAAAATAAACTAACTTAATTTCTAAGGAAAATTTGTGGAAATGGTTTTCCAAAAATTTGTTGTTTATAAAAATTTCTTAGAATACCAAATGTTAGTTAAACCTATTTAAGTCCATAAAATAAAAAATAAGTATATCCCAGAAAATATCTAGAAGAGATGGCGTATGGTGTCAATGGTGGGCGAGCTAGGGCGCCCATGCCCTAGCTTGCATCGGCTGCAGCTTACTGTTCGTGGGGGCCTTGCATGCGCGTGGGGGGGCGTAGGGCAGGCTTGATTTATCCTTTTGTTTCCTTTTACTTTGTTTTTTCCAGTCGTTTGACCTGATTCTGCCTATCTTGGCTGTTGTTTGTGGCGCGTGGGTGTTTGGAGGGGGCTGTGTGCGGGCCTTGGTTTTGGCAGTGGGTGGTGTGCTTTCCAGCGAAGGAGGCTGTGATGTCCCTGTATTCCGCAAGGAGTTTCTTCTTTCTTTTGCCTGCTGCTGTTTGTGTTTGAGTGCGCCTGTTTTTGGGGCTATGGTACCAGGCAGATTGTGGCTTCTCTGCCCAAGTTGCAATGGCATTGCTTGAGCCCTTGGATAGGACAGTTTGAGATTCTTCTATGGCCGGTGAAGAAGGTGGGGTACCTAATCATTCTTCATCTGGGTCGGGATTGACATGAAATGGAGCATTTAAATTGCAGAGAGTGAATGGGTGCTTGGATAGGGCACAAGAACGGCCGGTTCTAGTGATCCAATCGGAGTCGGTTGCTGAAGATGTGGACTACTACAACAATCATGTCCTGATTTGTAAGTTCTTGGGGATGAGGGTTTCTTTGCTTTTTCTTGACACGTGGATTCGAAAGACATGGAATCTGGAAGGAGATTTTGAAATTTTGATGGCTGAAAATAACTTTTTTATGGTGGATTTTTCATGCATTTCTGATCGGAATAGGGCTTTTGAGGGTGGTCCTTACTTCTATAATCAGGTGGATCTTTTTATAAAGCCATGGCATGCTGGATTTAACTCTGTAGAGAAGTTACCATCTACGATCCCAATTTGGGTTTGGCTTCCTCAATTGCCACTTGAATGCTGGAGAAGTGACATACTGCAGTCGATTGCTTTGTTATTGGGAAAACCTATTGGTCCTTCTCAACAAACTTTGAGTAAGAAGGTTTTTTCTTATGCGCGGATATGTGTTGAAATCGATTTGATTCACCCGTTGCTTGATTCAATTGATATGACGATTGGGTCTTGCTCTTAGACTCAACCGTTAGATTATGAGACGCTACCTTTCAGGTGTCGATTGTGCCATGAGTATGGTCATCTTCAGCAGGGATGCCCCCGCGCTTCTAGTGTTGTTGGTACAAGTAATGCCCTCTCACAATCTAATTCAAAGATGGACAAGGGCAAGACTCCCATGCAAGGGGAGGAGGCGGATAAAGATGGATTTATTCAGGTTAAGTCCCGTAATCGTGGGCGGGGCCAAAAGAGACCCCACAAGCAGAGGCATGACGAGGAAACTTTTAACAAATTTGAGACAATGGAGGATTTGGTTCAGGAGGAAGGATTTCAAGTGGACTTGTAAGCAACAGTTCGTTCTCTAGCTGCGGAAGTGCCTGAGGAGCAGCCCTCGGTGTTCTCTAGCTTTGTCCAGCCTAGTGCACAGGATACTCAGATGGATTCAGATTTGCCTCCTTCGGCTCCTAACAAGGGGGTGTCTGGTTTGGTGATGGAGGAAACTAATGGCTCCCCTGGAGAGGGTGGGGTTCTCTCTAAGGTGCGGGGTACTTCTGTTTCAGGTAAAGCTAAGTCTTCTTCCCCGGCCTTGGGTTTGCATCAAAAATCCCTTAAAAGGGGGGCTATTAAGAAACCCTCCAAGGTGGGTAGAAAGAAGGATTAGGAAAAGGACAAGTTAATTGGTGAAACTTTGGTGGAGTCGGGTTTGGTGAAGACTATTGATACACACTTCTCCCAACCCCAAAGATGATAGTGCTTTCTTGGAATGTGAGGGGTATGAATAGCATCCCTAGACAAAAGGTTGTTCGTGATTTGATTCGTATGCATTCTCCTGATGTGGTCTTCCTTCAGGAAACTAAGTTATCTGTTGATAGTATGTTGAGTGTGGCTTCGAAGATTTGGGGTCGTGGACAATGTCAATGCATTGGGGCCCTTGGTAGCTCTGGTGGGGTGGCATGTTTATGGGACCCACGAAGAGTTAGTCCTTTATGGTGGTTCTCAAGCAAGGGTTTGATTTCTTGTGTTGCTTCTCATCTTGAGTCAGGGGAGAGAGTTCTCTACACTAACATGTATGCTCCGACTGACTATCAGGGTAAAGTTCGGATGTGGTGCCAAGTAAGATATGTGAGGTCTTTGGATCCTTATCTTCCTTGGATTGTGGGTGGGGATTTTAATGCAATTTCCTCAATGGAGGAAAAGGGAGGTGGTAGTGCTCGTTTGGAGCCTTCTTCGTTTCCCTTGCAGGATAACATTGCTCTTTTGAAATTGATTGATACCAAGCCTGGAAATGGGAATTTTAATTGGAATAACAGGAGAAGTGGAGATGTAGCTATTTCGGAAAGGCTGGATAGATTTCTGGTGTCCAATTTTTGAATGGGAGACAAGTGGCAGACCACCTCTGAGATTTTGGATGGACGAGGCTCTAATCATTGGTCGATAAAGCTTACTGTTGAGCTGCCCAGGCGTTGTACAAAGCAGTCTTTTAAGTTCCAGCTTATGTGGCTCAGGGATGATTCTCTTCATGATTTGCTTCCTGCTTGGTGGAGTCTAGGAAAGCCGGCTTTCGGTACTGCTATGTACTCCTTCTCCAAGAGGCTTCACTATGTGAACTATAGGATGAAGCGTCGGAATAGGAAGCACTTTGGTAATGTGTTTTATGCTAAGCAGAATGCTCAGGCACACATGGACTTGATTACTAGGTAGATTCGTGATTAGGGCCTCATAGAGGAGCTTGGATTACAAGAAGCTGCTACAGTGAAGGAGGTTGAGGAATGGGAACTAAGGGAGGAAATCTTCTGGAAACAAGTGGCTTCAGGCTAGTGACTAGAATACCTCTTTCTTTCACAATTTCGTTCAAGATAGAAGAAAAGGTAATGTTATTTCTTCTCTCCTATCGCCAATTGGGGAGATTCTATCTTCTTCTGCTTCTATTTCTGCTGAGTCAGTTCGTTTCTTTTCTGCTTTATTATCTAAGGATTCCTTCTTGAGGAGGTGGAAGAAGCTATGATTTTGGATTGTATCCCGCCTTTGGTTACTGATGAAATGAACGAATCTCTCCTTAATCCTATTTCCTTGTCAAAGCTTGAAAATGTGGTGTTTCAGATGAAAAAGGGAAAAGCTCCAGGGCCTAATGGGCTTCCGATTGAGTTCTTCCAAGAGTTTTGGGAAGTAATTAAGATGGACCTTTTGGAGGTGGTTCAAGAATCCTTCAGGAGTAAACAAATGCTAAAATCCATGAATGATACCTTTCTTCCTCTTATACCAAAGAAGGAGGGGGCTAATACTCTAGATCTTTTCAGGCCAATTGCTTTATGTAACGTAGTATATAAGATTATTACAAAGCTGATTGCTGAGAGGCTGAAACCTTGGTTGAGCAAGATAATTTCTGAGGAGCAAGGGGGTTTTGTTGCAAGTAGGCAGATTATGGATGGTGTTATCATTGCCGCTGAGACAATTCACTCTATGGCGTGCTCTAAGGAGAAAGCTATGTTTATCAAGTTGGACATGGCTAAAGCGTATGACCATGTTAAATGGGCTTTCTTATTCAAGATTTTGGGAGCCTTTGGTTTTGCTAAAGACTGCATTGATTGGGTAAGGAGTTGTGTCACCTCTTCTTCCTTTTCAGTGTTGGTTAATGGAGAGCCAACGGAGTTGTTTGGTGCATCTAGGGGGTTCAGACAAGGGGATCCTCTGTCTCCCTACTTGTTCATCTTACTTGCTGAAAGATTAGGGAGATTTATTAGATCTCGAGTGGAGGGTGGATTGATTCAAGGTTGGAGTTGGGGAAATGATATTCCCCCTCAATCCCATCTTCAGTTTGTTGAGGATACTACTCTGATGGGCATGGCCAAAGTCGAGGAGGCTATCAGATGGCATAGTATCTTGGACACCTATTTGGCTGCTTCAGGTCAATGTATCAATGAGGGGAAGTCTTTTATTTACTTCTTCAACACTCCTAAGAGTATCCAACGGTATGGCTAAAGCATATGACCATGTTAAATGGGCTTTCTTATTCAAGATTTTGGGAGCCTTTGGTTTTGCTAAAGACTGCATTGATTGGGTAAGGAGTTGTGTCACCTCTTCTTCCTTTTCAATGTTGGTTAATGGAGAGCCAACGGAGTTGTTTGGTGCATCTAGGGGGCTCAGACAAGGGGATCCTCTGTCTCCCTACTTGTTCATCTTACTTGCTGAAAGATTGGGGAGGTTTATTAGATCTCGAGTGGAGGGTGGATTGATTCAAGGTTGGAGTTGGGGAAATGATATTCCCCCTCAATCCCATCTTCAGTTTGTTGATGATACTACTCTGATGGGCATGGCCAAAGTCGAGGAGGCTACAGATGGCGTAGTATCTTGGACACCTATTTGGCTGCTTCAGGTCAATGTATCAATGAGGGGAAGTCTTTTATTTACTTCTTCAACACTCCTAAGAGCATCCAAAGGAGAATTGTTGGCATCCTTCGCTTTTAGATTGGCTCTCTCCCCTTTGTTTATCTTGGCATTCTGCTTGCTATTCGTTCGCTTCCTAATCTGTTCTGGCAAGGGATTATTGATAAGTTTCGTAATCTGGTTAGTCATTGGACTTGCAAGTGGCTCTCTTCTACGAGAAGAGTGACTCTCTTAAAATCTGTGGTGCAAGCTCTTCCTCTGTATAGATGCTTTGTTCTTTCTGCTCCTGCCAACTTTATTAAGGACTTTGAGAGGTTGTCTCGTCAGTTCCTTTGGTCTGGCAACTTTCTTCATAGGAAGTGGAGCTTGGTTAAGTGGGATGCCATTTGTAGGCCGAAGCAGGAAGGTGGGTTGGGATTACATCAGACGGATTTGAATGGGCAAGCTTTAGCAGCTAAAATGTATTGGCAGTGGTGTTCGCAGCAACATCAGTTGTGGGCTAGAATCCTTAACTCAAAATATATGGGGATGGTTGAAAGTGCTGAGGTTGCTCGCTTTAGCTTGGAGGGGAAAGGCTCTTTAATTTGGGGTACCCTAAAAAGAGGTGCAAATCTGGGCAAGTAGGGGTTGTTCTGGATTTGTAATGGTGGTCAGGATGCTCTCTTTTGGTTGGATTCTTGGGATAGTCATCCCCCCATTTTGTCTTCCCATCCTCATCTGTAGAACTTTTGTCAGCATTTTATGGATGCTAGTTGGTGCCATGTGGCAGATTTCAAAACGCCTCAAATTCTAGGCCAAGCTAGTGTGTTCAAGTGGAAGGATCTGCATGAGTGGCCTCCTGGTGGTGTGGCTGAAGATCATCAAGAGCTTGCTTTACTGTTGTCTAATCATGTTTGTAATTCTCTTCCTGGGAGGGATGTGTTAGCTTGGGGGCCAGACCTGAAAGGTAAATTTTTTGTGGCCTCAAGCTATCAAGTTTTGGATAAACAGTTGTTTGAGAGTTCAGAGGTCTCTTGGTGGAAAAAGCTTGGAATAAGTTTGTCTGGCCTAAGTGTAATTTCTTCACCTAGTTATCGGTGCAAGGGAAGTGTCTTACTTGGGAAAATCTTTGGAAGTGTGGGTTTCAAGGCCCATCTGTGTGTGTCATGTGTGTTGGGCACGAGGAATGTATTCCTCACCTCTTCTTTCAATGTTCTTTTGCGAAGGATATTTGGCACTTTTGGTGGAACCTCTGGCAGCAGCCGTGTAGGCATGGTTCTTCTCTGGAGGACTTTTGGAGGAGCCAGGGGTCTCCTCCTGTTAAGACTTATTTCCTTAGTATAGCCTGGATCATTGGTCCCAGTTTAATAATATGGCATATTTGGTTGGAGCGTAACCGTAGAATCTTTTTGGATAAGAAGTTGCTTAGTGGTCAGATTTGGATGAGAATTTTGGGGGTCCTTCAGGAGACCTTGACTGCTAAGTGCGATTTGGCTGTTCCTGTCAACCCTAATGAGTTGGGAGTGGTCAGAGCGCTGGGCCTTTTTGTTCAGGGAAAGAGAAAATTGAGACTTGGGCATCGTGGCTATGGGCGGGAGAGGGTTGGACGTGTTGGCCATTGGTGTCCTCCTGTTATGGGGGAGTTGAAAATTAATACTGATGGATCTTCTTGTGGCAATCTGAGGCATGCTGGAGTTGGTGGTATCGGTCGAGATAGTTTGGGAGTTGTGGTTTTTTCTTTTCTATTTATAAAGGTCAGCATACTTATAACCTCATGGAGGCTACTGCTATTCTTCTTGCGGTTGAGTGAGCCTATGCCCTTGGCTGGAGGCAGATTGTTTGTGAATCTGACTCCCAAGTTGTTGATATGCTAAATAGGAGGAATTTGGAGGGTGTGAATTGGCAGTTGGCGGTGGTAATCAAGCAAATTGTCTCATTGTGCACTACTTTGGAGTCTATTGTTTTTTGTCATATTCCTCGAGAGTGGAATAAGGCAGCGGATGGATTGGCTAGGTGGGCTTCTGAGCAGATGGGTACTTGGAATGTGGATAATTGGGGCAATCTTCCTGGTGATTTGGCCATAGTTCTAGAGGATTGGGTTGCAGAAGATATGAGGTGCTTCTTGGGTGTAACTTAATTCTTAGCTTTGTTGGTGCCCTTTGTGGGTTTGTTGCTCTTGCTTTGTAATGCTCTTTTGATTCAATAAAGTTTTTACCCTTGTTTAAAAAAAAATCAAAATATCTAGAAGAAAACACAATTTTGAACTTACTATTTATGTATGTAGATTTTAGCAAATATAGCAACTTTACCCCTTTTTTTTAAAAAAATTTGTCTAATGAGTTTTCAAAATCGTGCTACTTTATAGTAGTTAAGAAAAAATTGCACACAGGTCTTTTCAAGAAATATTCAAATATGTTGTCCCCATTTCTTAGAAGTACCATATGGCAGGGGAACCTTTTAAGTCCATAAACATGAGACTGTAATTTTAGGAAAGTTTTAAAGGAAAACCATAGAATTTACTGATTGAACATACAGATTTTAGTGAATCTAATTAACCTTATACATGTTTTAATGGAAAAACCGCTGAATCACTTGTATTATAAGAACTTTCCGAAGTAAAAACATCAAATACGGCTTAAATACATAAAATTCATTTATTTGAATAACTTTATCCAGATTCTAATGACAAACTTGGAAAACTTTTTTTCTAGATTTATTACGTTGTGCAAATTTCTTATGAGTGTTTGTGCTAGGTGAAATCATTTTTAATCCCCAAAAATATGTTGCAAGAAAATATAAGGAAACAAAAAAGACAATTTACTATTTAAAAATGTAGATAAATGGAATCAAACAATATTATCCATTTTTGAAAGGAAAATTTGCCGATTAGTTTTCAAAAGGTTGCACTGTATACTTTGGAATTTAATTGAAAAAGAGCCAAACTATTCAAAATAGGTCATACCTAACAGCAACTGCCGAGAAAGCGAAAGTGAATGCTCCCTAGCCAACGTTTTAGCTTCCTCTTCTAGGGTTTCAATCGGCAATGCCAAGTCGTCGTCGTCTTCTTCTCCTTCTGAAGAAATCATTTCATCACCTGAGCTGCAATTGCATTGAAATGTTGTCTTCTTATTATATTTTTCTTCTACGAGCCTTGAATTCCTTTGCTTTTGCCAAGAAATCTTCGAGGAATTAAGTAACAAATTAAGATGACATGGCAGCTTCAAATTTTTACAGAGCGGGACAATGGTGGTGAATCTCGTATGGCATGTAGTAGAGATAGAGTACAAGGAGCTTCCTGTTTCCATTGATTATACTTATTTTTTTCTTCCTCTTGCCTCTATTGCTGCAAGTCTTACTCTACCGCTACAGTAAAATGTTATCCCTTCCCTTCCATGGTCTCTAACATGTATGTGCCCTCGTGGCATATTATTGTCGATTACGTTGGAAAATCTGAAGATTAAAACGTTTGGAGCCGGTTTTAATATTTTCTATTTTATCCACAGCCGTTTTCCCGTTCACGAGCATCAGACATTCTTGCAGAAAATTACCGTGGAGGCTCGCCGTTTCCGCTGCCTTGTTTTGGAGGAACTTTCATAATAAATGAATGGTAGAGACAAAATAGTTTTAAATTTTTGATAATTCGCAAAATTATCCGGGAGTTAAATAATGATAAGATACTTTTTCGTAAGGAAGAAATGTCTGGAACCGGCGCATAGATATATTTTGGGTTAATATTATTCTGGTGATATATAATTAATTATTATTTAGATTTTTTTAAATATATTTATTTAAAAGATATTTGAAATGTTTATATTAGTTTTTTATTAGTTTATGTTAGGGAATTATAGGCACCACCAGAATTTAACTAGTTATTAATAACTCTCATTTTAACCAATGAGAATTTGATTAATTTTTCTATTTGAATTTTTTCAATTTATTATCAATGTATAGATGCGAATTATATAACAAAATATATTTCAAAAATCAATTCTCTTGAATCTAATTGGTACACAATTTCTTGCAGTGTAACAAATCATACTTAGTATTTATCTATTAATTTTATCACTTGCATAATTCTGCATTGTAACAAATCATACTTAGTATTCATCTATTAATCTTATATATATTGTAACAAATCATCCTTCGTATTAATTTAAAATATTTTTAAATTAAAATAGTTAAATTATATTGATATTAATATTTTAATTTTTAAGAAGATTATAGTTTAATCAACAAATTTATATTTAAATTTTAGTCCTTTTTTAATAACTTCCTTATTTTTAGATGGTATGGCTAATTTTATCATTCAACCTCTTCATTAAATTTATATTTATATTTTATATTTTGAAATATTATTTTATATATAATTTAGATTTTTTGTTTACATTCTTTCAAATTAGTGTTATAAATTGACTATTTTTTTCTTTTCATTGTTTTAATTAAAGAGTTAAATTTTTAATAAATAATATTTTTTAAAATAATAATTTCTACATTCTTAATACATAAAAAAAGTTCTAATATAATAATTAGGTTTTTCAATTTTACCAAGTAAAGGTATATTTTTTATTTTTTTAATTATATTTTGGTATTTTTAAATTAATTAGAATTTGTGCTATTATGCTATACTATAATATTTATTTATTTTATTAGGAATTTTAATAGTCACTATTTAATAAGTGAAAAAATGTGTTGTTATAGTAGGATGTTTTCCAATTTTTTAAGTGTGAATAATTCATTTTCATGTGATCTTATATAATATCTAATATATAATTTTAATATCATTATAATATTATAATATATATACAATATATATGTAAAAAAATATACCATCTAAAATATAATTTAATATATTAGAACTAAAGTTATAACAACAAATACAATCCTTAACTTAATCATTTGTTCTTCTTACACAACAGTCCCACCTCATCAATAATTTCATTTCTAACTTTTTAAAACATAACTATTTTATAACGTTTTGGCAAGAACTTCTTTGCCATGCTCTTGTTTAATATGAATTTGATTTTTAAATTGATGTATTTAAGATTAAAAATATAAAATTATTTTTTATTTATGAAGAATCATTTTATTTATTATATATGTGTTTTAATTTTAACATGGAATTATTTTACTTTTATGTTATTATAGAGCTATTTTATTTACTACATATTTTATTTATTTACTTTTGAATTGGGAAATATAAATATGTTACTAGAAATAAAATTTGATCATATAATGGTTTGTATTTTATTAAAATATTTAGATTTACATTACATATATAATTTTTTAATATTTAATTAAAACATATAATAATTTATATTAACAAGATAATTATCATCTTAAATATTTTTTCTTTTAAAAAAAGAAATTAGAGAGAAATGAAATTTGGTCATGTAATTGTTTGTATTTTATTGAAATATTTAAATTTACATTAAATTTTTAAATTTTTAATATTTAATTAAAAAAATATAGTAATTTATATTAACGGATTAATCACCAACTTAAATATATTTCTTTAAAAAAAAATTGGAGAAATGAAATTTGATCATGTAATCATTTGTATTTTATTGAAATATTTAACTTTACATTAAATTTATATTTTTAATATTTAAAAATATAATAATTTATATTAACAAGTTAATTACCAACTTTTAAATTAAAAATATTATTTTATTTAAACCAAAATTTTAAATAAATAAATAATCTTAAATTTTATTAAAAAAATATCTTTAAATTTACATTAAATATATTTATTTTATTATTAAAAATAATAATTTATAAGATTATAAAACACTTTTTTTATATATGGTAAGTTGTCACCTGTGGGGATAATGCCCAAAAAATCAATGAAAGACGTGTGATATGATGTGGTGTCATTCGCCAAATATTTTGCATCAAGCCTTCATACTGTAAATCCAAACATTTACACGTGGGATTGCAAATGTAACATTTTTTGTAGAAGCCTTGCTTAATACAAACTTCTTATTCTCTCATTTGGATTTCACTTTGACTCTACTCCTCACCTCCAATCTTTGTTATGATGCTAAGTTGACGTCTGAAGCATGTGTTGAGCCTCTCAATACAAGTGTTATCTCCCATGGAACTCTAGAATTAATGAATTTGGTTCTCGTTCATCACTTCATCTTTTCGAATAATGATTTGAAGGTACCTATATTTCAATCACATTTGCCTTTTAATATCAGCAATATGACGAGAAAAGAACAAAGGCTTTGTTATCATACAATGGAGACTCCAATTTTTCTTCAGAGCAACAAAAGCCAGCTGGCTTTGATGGGGCAGATAACCTAAAGAATGTATTGGTGGAAAATGACCATTTGACCCCAAAGGTTGTTTGTTTCATTCTAGGAAAGGAATTATTAGTTTCAAGGGAGCGGTATCGAGTTAACTCTGATATCTCGTCCTTGTTTATAGCATCATTGTTGGATCTTAGGGTTTCTAAGGAAAGGATAGCCGCCCTTATTAGAGAAATATTTGATTTGAATTTACTAGAGGGTTTGGACGAGGTTCTTGAAGCCTCCCGGTTGGGTGTAGGGATCCCACGCCGTAGGGATCTGGGCCACCATCAAGATCCAAATGTCAATTTTTTACCATTTCTACTAGACATTTCAGGAAACGAGTACTAGATGCATTGCTTTAGGGTCAAGGTTGGCTATGATTTCTTAAAGCGGCTATACCATTTTGTGCCAGTCCAAGATTTCCAATGGATTGCCCAATTTATAGAGTTTCATGAAGATTGAAGCTCCCATCGTCTAGTTTAAAGGAACCCTACCGGTCAGGTTCAAGTTTTGATACATTTCAAGATATAGCATGGTGAAACTCTAGGTTAAAATTTTAAGTATAATAGGCTAAGTTTATAGCAGCTAGTAAAAAATCTAATGCAAGGCTACAACAGAATCAAGCCCCTTTTTGTTATAAGGGCACAAGGTATAAATAACCTAGGTTTAGGATGACAACTAAGTTAAGGTTAAGTAAATCAAATACTGTGACACTCAATTGAGCTATAAACAGTCCAGTTTAAATATATACAAATATGTAATATCTAGAGACTTTTTACCAAATATAATTAAGACTCTTTATATCTTATGGATGGTTGTGTTGCATAATACTTCAATTCATCCCAAAATTTTGAAATTTTGTGTTACATGTTTCAATTTTGAGAATCCTGTGTGTTTTATGTGCATTGGACTTTCTTTACCTTATCTAATTAAGCAATTAAAGTTTGAGCCCAAGGGTGTATTCAACAGGTTGTAGTTTTGTATTGAAGTGCCACTGATGAACACTAATGTTGTAGTCTATACATTATATTTTGATTTGTGGCTTTCTTAAATTTATTGCTTCTTTGTCATGAAATTATTTGCCTAAAATTTGGGATAAATTAAACAATGAGATGGGAGCATCACTTATCATCCTGTTAAATTAGATCTATGGTTCGAAGCTCAAATGAGGTAGGAGGGACTTAGGGTTACTATGTGTTTCAGATCTGTTATGTTTTGTAGCCATAGGACCACTTCAAAGGTTAGGTTAATTAGCTAGAGTGAGTACTCAATGATTCTTAATGCTAAAAACCAAAGCCCTTAAGACCTTTGCAAGATTACTTAGCGGAGTTAATGTGAGTCTAGATAAAGGTATAAGTTTAACCCTAAAGCATCACTTGATGGAAAGGTTTGGAATGGTTTATGAGCCTTTGGCCCAAGGCACAGTTGAGGTTACATTCTACTACGAGATGGGTGTAAGGTTGGTTATAGGACTTGTTATATATGTGTAGTGTACAGAACTACACTATTTATCCTATGACATGTTGATCCTTAAGTTTTAAATCTTTTAGACCTTCCCAGTTATTTCCCGATCTTCTTCAATAATGACTTTTTTGTCCTGTTAACACCAAAATTGGCCAACAGGTTTGGAACCCAATTGGCTTCTCTATATACATGTGTTAGTGAGAATTCCTCAAATTGATCTAGTAATTCCCATATCTTTTGGACCCAAGCCTCTAATTTCTAATTGGGAGTAGCTTTTTTTCCTTATTGCTTGTGTGCATAACAACGAATCTCCTTCCACTTCTATCTTTCCAATGCCTTTATCTTTGCACAACCATAGGCCAAGATCCAGTGCCTCCATTTTTTCCTTATTATTGGTAGCAGTACCTATCTTTTTGGATAGGGCCCATTTGCATGATCCTTTATTATCTCTAATAATACGGCTTGCTCCTGTTGGACCCAGATTTCCTTTTGTTGAACCATCAAAATTAAGCTCAAATTAATCTTGTTCTAGGGATTTCCAAACTATTCCTTTTCCAATTTCCACTTTATTTGTCAACTGTCCTTTGGGCCTCTTTAGTTTTTCCAATTTATTTTGCATTTCCTCGTCCCACTATGTGAACTTGGTGTTTGATTTAATTCTAACTTTTGCATTTAATAATTCACCTAATCCTTCATTTTTTTGTATTAGTCTTTCTTCTTCCATACTTTTTTTCTTGGAAGATTCTTCTATTCCTTTCTTTCCAACACAATCATAGATGGGGCATTAATCCATATATTTTACAATAGAGTTTCTCTTCTCCCTTTGGGCCAACTACTCAACCAATATTTCAAGTCTGCTTGTCTTGCACTCAACCACTCTAGAATTCCTTGGATCGACTCCCAACATTTCTTTGCATATGTACATTCTAGGAGAAGATGATTTACTGACTCACAATCTTTACAGCATCGAATGCACCTATTTGGTCCTTATATGTCAATTTTCATTAACATGTCAATTGTCAGTTGCTCTTGTGTAGTGTTGTCCACAAGAAATCACCCGCGTTTGGTAAATTGATGGGTGTCAGCATAGTTAGCTCACTCAAGAAACATCTGATTGAATTGCATTTTGGATATGATATCCCAATCTGGCCGAGTAATCTCTTGATCTTGATCCACACCATATAATTTCATCCTCTCTTTTTTTTATGAAAATTCTTCTGCTCTCGAGTTCTTTTTTAAGGATTGCTTTTATGTCTCCTGGAATACGCATTGTGTCTATATTAATCCATTCATGTTGATTGCCAAATTTGGGGGGATCATTACTAATGTAGTCTCTTACCTTGCTCCCATATCGCTCTTGCAATATGTTTATATGTGATCCCTCAACTCATCCATCTCTTTTAAATCTTTGTAACCATTCCACGAATCCCTCCAAAAATTAGCCTATCTCCCATTGTTGACTTTCCATGTTAGGTGTTATGTGATGATCTTCTTACTATCCCATAGAAATCTCTAAATATAATATCCACCTGTTTTGTTTCACATAGTTAAAGTTCTCTTTGGGTCCTGACTGTCTAGATATTTATTTTGAAAGATTTTGCACCATAGTATTTATGGTTCTCTGTACATTATCCAAGTTAGTTTGCACCTAATGCCACATTTTTTTCCTTCATCTTCCTCAATCCAGCTCCTCCCTCCTTTTTTCATAAGTATACCTTATCCCATTGGAGTAGGGGAATTTTCTTTTCTTCCTTAGCCCATTCCCACAAGAAATTTTTCATAAAGCTTTCCAGGCTTGATTCAATCTTGTGTGTAATTTTGAAACATGATATAACATATATTGGAACTGCTAGCAATATTGATTTTATCATCAGGATTCTCCCTGCCAATGTTAGCCAATTGTTCTTCCATGTTGCTACCTTATTTTTGCATTTATATAATATATCTTCCCAATGTGTGTGAGCGTCTTTGGCCAGATATTAACGAAGCCCCCAAATGTTTCGCTAGAATTGAATTGATTGTGAACCCTAATAGCTTTGTTATCCTTTTTTGTAGTACCTTTCTTGTATTGAAGAATAAAACAGAGGAATTTTCTTTGTTTATCAATTGACCTGAGATTCTGGAGTATTCATCTAATGTAGCCTTGATTGATTTCCCTTCCTTTATATTTGCTTCACCAAAGAGTATTGTATTGTCTACACATTGTATATGTGTTATATGGTTGCACCCTTGTGCCACTTTGATCCCCTTCCATAAATCATTATCTTGTTTCACCTTGATTGATCTCCCCATAGCTTCTACCATAATTATGAATAAGAATGGGGATATGGGGTCCCCTTGCCTCAATCCATTAGTGGCAGGGAAGAAAACGTAGATGGATTTGTACACATTAATTGAATATCTAATTGTTGATATGCAATGTTGTATTAGATCTATCCATTCTTTATTGAATGCAAATCTTCGGAGTATCTCAGTTAGGAAGTCCCACTTGACTCTATCATATGCTTTGCTAATATCAAGATTAATAGTCATTCCTTGCACCTTCTCTACTATCATTGTATGCACCACTTCGTTAGCTATAATGATACTATCAATTATTTCCCTTCCTATGCAAAAACCACTTTGCTCCTCTTATATAATATCTTTTAGCATCTTTTTTAGTCTATTGGCCAATACTTTGGTGATGATTTTATATATTGTATTGCATAGGGAAATTGGTCGATACTCATTGAAGGAGCAGAAATCTTTCTTCTTTGGGATGAGGGAAATGACTGTGCTATTGATATCCTTTACAAATATTTTCTTCTTCCTAAACTCCTCTGCCACTTTCCAAACTTCCTGCCCTATGAAAGACTAGCATTTTCAGTACAAAATTACAAAGTGTTTGTCTAGACTTGGTGCCTTCCCTGGATGAAGTTGAAAATTTGCAGATCGTACTTCTTCTAATGTTATTGGCTCCTTCAACATATTATTATCCGCTTTTGACCCAATTTTTGGAATACAATCAAGCATTGCTTCATTCTTGTAATTATCAACACTTTTATCTGACGCCAAAATTTTCTCAAAGAAAGCTACTATAACCTCTTCTATTTCATCCTTTTTCCTGAGAACACCTCCATTCTCATTTTTTATCTCCTCAATTCTATTGAACACTTTCCTTGCTTTAGAGGTGGCATAAAATTATTTAGCATTAGTGTCCCCTTCCTTTGACCATGTTTCTCTAGCTTTATCTTTCCAGAAGATCTCCTCTCTTTTTAGTAGTTCCTCATGATGTTGTTTGAGATGTTTCTCTTTCAAAAAGTCTTCCTAATACATTCCATGTTTAATAACTTTATCATTTAATTCTTCTAATTATTTTTCAACTTTCTCTTTTTCTTGGAAAATGTTCTTGAAAACTAACTTGTTCCAATGCTTTAATTCTCCTTTGATGTATTGTAGCTTCTTCATGAATACATAACTTGGGGTGCCTATGATATCATATTCTTACCATCATGCTTCTATTATATGGACTAGGCTTTCCTTCCTCCACCACACATTCTCAAACTTGAACTAAGACTTTGTCGGAGGTTGGTCCCTTTTTATTTCAATCAGGATTGGGAAGTAATTAGACATTGAGATAGGTAAGATCTTGGCCTCTAGAGTTGTTGCATTCTCCAACTATTTTTTTGCTATTAAAAATTTGTCCAATCTTTCTACTATGTTTATGAACCCTAATATGTGATTAGTCCAAGTAAAGGTGCCATTGGATGATTGACAATCCATAACCCTGGTTTCTTCCACAAAATCTCTAAGTCTTGCATATTCTTGATCACTTTCCTGAGTCCTCCATTTTTCTTAGATAGGTCCATGATAGCATTGAAATAGCCTCCCATTATATAATATTGGTTGCCCTTTAGCCTGATGTTGTTACTAATAGCTTTCCATGTTTCCCTTTTATCCTCATTTTTTATTGGCCCACATACATTAAATAGAGCAAACTCTAGGTATGTGACAAAATCTATTACTTTTCACTCCATCCAATTAGCATGTGATTGAATGAGGTTAATTATGATATTAGTTCTCCTCCATAGGATTGCAAGACCTCTTGCCACTCCATTGGCTTCATGGAAAATAGCCGCCCAGTTCTTATAGTACCTCAAAAAGTTCCCAACCTCTTTCTGATTGAGTTCAGTTTCCTATATCATTACTGTTATGCCTTGCATAACCACCCCACTTTGTTGTGGAACAAAATGGGTCCCCCTTTGTCCTTTTGTAATTTTGGGCCTTTGGTTTTCTGCCTTGGGCATTTTCTTTGTCTTGTCGGATGCAGAACCGGGACCAATATCGAACTTGGATTTTCATCCAAGTTCCGGTCTTCTTCTGTTCCCAGTTCAGGTCCCGACAGTTCCTTGGTCTTGCCTTTTTGCTTTGTCAGATCCGGGTCCAGAGCTAAATCTGAACTTTGAACTCTTTCAATGTTTCTGGTTCGGGTTCCATCCCAAGTCTGACTTCGCTCTCTCTCTCTTCTTCGTTGGTCTTCTTCCATTGATTTTGTGTCCTGTGCCTTAGGTGTTTTCTTTTTGACCTTAGGCATTTTTCTTTTATTTTGGCAGACCCAGAACCAGAATGGAAACCAAACTTGGAATTCCTTCTAAGTTCTATTTTTCTATTCCTTCCCCGGTCCTAGTTCCGCCTCTTCTTTTTTTCTATCTCACGTGTCTTTTCGTTTTGTTATGGCGGACCTGGAACCAGAACTGGAACCGAACCCTGAAACTTTCAAAAGTTTTAGGTTCAGGTTCCGTTCTGATCCCGGTTCTGCATGTCCTATTCTTTTGCTTTTTGTTCTCTTTTGTTTGGTCGCGAGGTCTTCTTCTTCCTTTCCCCTTTTCTTTTTCTTTCTTTTGGTCGTCTCTATGTATGTTGTCAGAGGCGAGATCGGGATGGAATCCGAAACTGAAACTTTGAAGAAGTTTCAATCTCGGATTTAGTTTTGCCCCTACTCCCGTTGTGTTTTGCCCAGGATCAATTTTTGCTCCGATCCCGCCTGTGTGTGTTTCCATCTTTTTCCCTTCGCTTTTTGGTTTCTTTCATGGACGCGGAGCCGGAACGAGAGCTGAACTTGGAAATGTTGATTATTTCCATGGTTAGTTCGCATCCCGACTCTGGTCCCGATTTCGATTTCTTTTTGGCCCCACCCCCGCCAGTTTTGAAGGCGGGGTGTCGTTTCTGGGTCGTATTTTGTCCCGATCCCGATTCCGTCGGGATTTGTCTATTTTTGCCTCTCATCTTGGTCTTGGTCCTGATTTGGTTCTGCTTTTGCTAGTTTTAAAAGGGAAGTGTGTTCCCAGTTCGGATTTGGTTCCACCTCCGCCGGAAGTAAGTCTATTCTTGCGAAGTGTAATAAAATGAGAGAAGTATGATGGGTAAGATTGAAGGTAATATTTTTATGGTTTAAATGACTAATCAAGACCTTGTTTTGTAGGATTAAGTCATGTACATAATGATATTTCTTAGGGTCTCGCTGGAAGATGTAAGTTCGGCGTGATGTCTGGCTGAAGGAATAAATTCTTGCCAACCCAATAGGGTCTCACTGGCATATTTTGTGCCCTCGGTGTAGCATGTTGAGCTCGATGTAATGTCTTTCCGACCAAGCAAAGTCTCCCTAAAATGAAATGAGCTCTTGGAGAAAGGACACGACTTTGGTGTAATGTCTCGGCGAATGAAACTGGTCTCACCAGCATGGAATGATCTCGGCGTAATGTCTCGCCGACCCCAATAGGGTCTTGCCAAAACAGAACGAGCTCGGGGAGAATGAAGGAGCTCGATGTGATGTCCTACCGACTAGCGATGGTCTTGTCGATCATTTTTAAACCTTCAGCATAACTAATGGAGCCCGCCGTGATGTCTCACCGACCCGATGGTTTCTCACCGACATATGATCCAGTGTCAACAAATTTTGACTGCCTAGGAATCCCATGTGGGATATGTTCGCCCAATCAGATAGAACTAAAGGTGAACCCTAGATAGTTTGACCCGATCGGCTCTGGCCAGACAAAGGAAGGTCCAGCGAGAATGTAGGTGTGGATTTGCTCTATATAAAGAAAGGAGCCAATGGAACAACTGCGAACTGATGGGGATGCGATGAAAATACAGTCTTCGGAAGATGGTCAAGCGCGCAGAAAGATCTAAGAGTAGGAGGAGGCAGAAGGAAGGAGGAGAAGCCGTGAGTCGATTGCGGTGAGTGCGTTCGCGGCGAGAGAGAGATGCGACAGTAGTGATATTTTTTAGAGCATTCCAAAGCGACTCAGCTGAAGTTTGAAGGAATGGACCCGCGGGTAAAGTAAATGTGGTGGTTGCAAAAGATCTGAAGGTTTCTCCTAGCATCAATCCTTCACTAATATGGATAGCAGGGATGCGCATTTAAAGCAGAACCAACTTTATTCAAAAGATCTGAGAGCCAACCCTTTTGAAGAGACATATTTTGTAAACCCTAAAGCAGGGGACAACACATTCTTTTTGGTACACTCTATATATATGGCATTCTTGCCTCTTTATAGAGGGTTAGAAGTGAGAGAAAAGTTAGCAAAAATAGAAAAGCAATAGAGTAGACAGTTCTAGATATAGATTTAGAAGAGTAGAGATTTTCTGAAGGATAGAGGAGATAGAATTGCATCATGTTTCTTAGTAAAGGGAGCTTCTTTTGTCTTCTTAGTTAGGAGTTAGATTTAGCATAGAAAGGAATGTATCTTTCCAGTTTTCTTAGTGTGGATGGAAATAATCTACAGACATGGATTTTCTGTACACTGGTGATTGTGCCAGATTTGTAAATGTTGCTTATCTGTTTCACCGATAGTAGGAGCAACCAGATTTGAATCTACTTCATATTGTGTTCCAGAATGGTATTTATCTTGAGTTAATCATATGATTTTGAAAGATTTCAAGGAATGAAATCTTATTTTGTGTTTTGTTTAAATGGTAACTTATAATCAGTTGTTGAAATCAACACTGTGAATGAATGCAACTATGTGTTAATCACAAGTTAATTTTGTTCTTCAGTTTTAGTTAGCAATTCCTTGAGAGGTAACAAGTCCGGTTAAGTTAGATGAATTATCATTCTTTTCAGTACCAAAACCTTGATCTATCTTTTTATGTTTCTTTAAAAACCCCAGTTAAAGTAGGTTTAAATTCATGCTTGATCTCAGAACAATCCACTAGCCCAACACCAGCAAGCCCCTTGAACATTATAGTTCACATCAACCACTAAGTGAAATCAGCACAATTGAGAACCAACTACCAAGACCTTGGGAGCTAAGATATCCATGTGTTGTCTTTCTCTTTCAGGAGAAACGGAATAGCAATATTCTGTTTAAACTGTTGATGTGCCATTTTAACCATCAACAATTACTATATCTATCTTTTTCTTCTCTAGGTGACACTTGACTAAGCATCTTTTTTTAGGGGCATTTAGGCCCTTAAAATTCCATGAGGAGATCTTAATTGATGTCCAAGGGAGGTCCTAGCTCCCTTGGATATCAAAAAACATGAGATGTTTTTCAGTCCTTTTTCCACAACTTCTTCCTCCCTTTTTTGCTTGTTTAATTTTTTGCCCCTGCCTTTCGTTGCTTTACCCATTGGTTTTGTTACCATTTGACTAATACACCTAGGAGCAATAATCCCAAGCTCATCTAGCTCTAATGGATCTTCTCCTTCATCTAGTTCCTCAAAATCTGACTCCTCTTCTTCAATATTCTGTCATTCGTTAGTACCACCAAATTCTTCCCCCAAAACTCTCTTCTACTTTAGGATTTTCAAATGCCTGTGTTTTGATGTTATTTTCTTCCAGGGGATATCTTTAATCTCCACCATATCCTTGATATTTTTTTCTGATTGCTTCTCGTTATTCATATCTTCATGCTCAAACATCCCTTGTGGTGCACTTTTGATTCCTTCTTTTGTTGCTTGAATTTGAGACCTTTCCCTTATTTTTGGCTTCCATACTAGTTTGGTTGTTTGCTTCTTCTCTAGTACTTTCACTTTTAGGTTTTTGCTGCAATATTTCTCCTTGTGTCTTCTACTGCAACATTTTAGATAGAAGTTCTTGTCTTCTTTTATCTCCATTGTTTGCACCCATTTTTCACCTTCAATATTTAGCACAATTTCTTTAGGGACTTGTTTAATGGTTGCAATATGCAACCTTGCTTATAAGTAAGAATCCTCCTCAATTATATTTGCATCGATATCCATTAGGGCTCCCAACGTTCCCAATCTTTTCTAGGCACCCCTTTGATCAGTATTCCAAAGGTAAATTATGTAAGCACAACCATACTAGGTGCTCATACAAATTCAACTTATAGGGGTTGAATTTTTTATGCCATTTCTCCATGTATAGAGGATGGCCATCTAATTCCCACATCCCTCCATGCAGCACCTTATGTCTCTCTTCATCCGAAGTGAAGACTCAATAAAAAATCCTTTAGGGAAGAATTTGATTATCTACTAGGTTTTCCATGCATTTTTGACCCATGCCCTAATTTTATTCCTATCTAATTTAGGGCCAATGAATCTAGAAATGACTGCCAAATTTTCCAAAAGTTTTATGTCTTCTTCGGCTTCTTCTGATAGATCAATGACTCGAGGTTCAACAATCTCTAAGTTATTGTTGACTTGTGACCTCTAGATTGGCTTCTGAGAATCTTCATTCGTGTTATGAATTGTTGGCTATGTATTCTCCGCCCTCCTTTTTTTAGTCTTCATTGTTACAACAGAAAGTTGGCTTGTGCAATTTGATTAGAGGTAGAGTTCTCTGTATGCATAAAAGTATTCACTCTTTTGTCCTAAATCTTTTTTGAAATTCGCAATGTGAAATTATCAATTGCTTGAAATCGTAATTTGTTTGTATCTCAAATCGCATATGTTCACTTCATAGTACATTAAGATTATAAAACACTTAATATACATTATCTTGTAATTTTTGGTAGGGGATTTTTTTTGAATAAATACAAATAAATAATATTTTAAATAAATTAAAACAATTGAAATACTTAATCAAGGGAAAATAATGGTATATAGATAAATATAATTTATTTGATATAATACTAAAAATCTTTTGATTATGTATTTTTTATTTTTATATGTTAGATTATAATATTATGAGGGAGCGTGTATTTAAATTAGACGTTTTCATTTAGTTAAACAAGTAAATGATCTAATACATCAAAATTATTTAGGGGTCAAATAAAGATCAATATAACAAAAAAATTAAACTTTAATAAATGTTATAGTAAAAAACATATCATTTTCACTATTTAAATACAACTAATTAAACTAAAACCTTTGAATATTCAAACTATATATTTAAAATATATTGCAAACTAGTTTAAATAAAAAATAATTAAGACAATGCAAACATGAGAAGAAAGACAGATAGACCATGCCCACTTGAAAAGATAACTCCAATTCCCAACCATATAAAAGTGGAGTCGAGATAATTTTTTGAAGGGTCTCTTTATGATAAAAGATAGAAAAACATGATTATTGTGAATATGAAATTTCTCAAGCTCCCTTCGGGTGGTTTTGTTTTGCTAAGTACCGGCCCGCACCTCATATGTTGAATTTTTTTCCCTTAGCTGCTCATCGAGCAACTTTTTCTTAACGTTGTTTGTTGCTTCCATGTGTCCGCCAAGCGCTCCTCACAACAAAGTGCTTCCTTTGCTCTTCCACCGGCTCCCGCCATGCTTTTGCATGTCTATATCACGGGCTATTCCTAGTTGCTTCCCTTCACTCTTTTTTTCAAGCCCCTTCCACGTGCCACGTAGCTTCCACCCGCATTTACTTTGGCAGACCCCACAGTCAGTGTCGATAGAAGTAAAGGTTGCCACGCATCTTCCTGGCGCAAGCTTTCATCTAAGGGAGGGGAGAAAGAACCACGGGCTACGAATTGTCACCACACATCCCTTCGGCGGGAGTTCTATCAAAGGCAAGGATGGAGCAAGTAACAAGATGCGACCTACTATCGCGTGTTCTAACTGCCTCCACTGGGAAGCGACACTTGTCTGCACAAGATTTTTTTGGACCACCGTCATCATTTGCAGGGGATGCATCTAGCTGGGAAGCGACTACGTGCTATGGCTCGAATATTTTCTATTACAACGACCGAGGGAAATCATTGTCGTAGCCATCATTGCTCAAGATACAAAATCTTTTTTGTTACAAGCTCACCAGGCGGTGGATTGTTGGCTATATATACTACTCCTTGTTTCTGAAAACGAGTTCGGAAGATGCAAAAAAATTAGGAAAAGAAACCAAGCCTTTATTTTTATTGCTTTTAGATTATTGTATGAGACTCTCAAATTGTGCCATTGTTCGGTCTTTTTGTTTTTCTTAAGCTATTTGATAAAACATTGATATTGTGCCATTATTGCCTTGAATTGTTCATTAGAAAACTTCTATGATTTTAATACAAATTTACTAATTTAGATCATGTCTTTGACTCCTCTTTTCAGTGAATGTGTGTGAGAGTTATTTTATGTCGTTAAATGAATTGTTCAAGTCTTTAACTTTGATTTCTATTATTCTAGAACATAGAATATTGTTGATCGGGTCCTTAAATCAAATCCCAAAAGATAGATTTATCGTGCCTATATCTACTCCTTGGTGCATTGCCTTAGTTAGATCTTTATTTTTTATATCTGCTTCCTTTTCCCATTCCAAAACTCCAATTATAGAATAAGCCAACATCTTTAAAAATTGAGAGGTCACTCAGTTTAGCACAATTGGTCCTCCCATTAATTGAGTTTCCCATAAAGGGTTGTTACCTTGCCAATTTTTGGCATCAACAGTTTTCTTTTTTTTGGCACAGCCGATGGGATGGGACTACTTCAATGAATCTAAATTCAAAGAGGGTGTATGAGCCATCAGCTTGTTACTAGGTCCCAAACAATGAATAATCCTGGTTTATTAGTGTCGTCACTAGGGACAGTACAAGTCACGACCCAATTAGTGAACGTTCCACTTCCTCTGCCCCTTCCGCTAGCCATGTTGCCTGCTGCTAACATAAATTATGTGGCATGGGACGCTGAAAGTCCTCTTGTTGCACCAGTAACGCCCACCATTTGGGTTGCTATCTCAGTTTCCTCTCTAAAGGCTATACCTAAGTTCACCGGAGATGGCTCAAGAACATAGTTTGAACATCTGCAAGATGTTGCAAATGTATGTCTAGTGCACGGAGTTACAAACCAAAATGTAGTGTTAAGGTTGCTTGCGGTCTCTTTCAGAGGCGAGGAACTTGATTGGTATCACACACTACAAGCAAATACCATCGGTACCTGGGATCAACTCAGAGACCCTTTCTATGAGAGATTCTCAAATGATGGAGATAGGTCTTCACAATATCACCAACTTTTGGTCATAAAACGGGCCTCATATGAAGCCATGACTTAATTCAACGCCCAGTTCCATATAACTTGGCAGAGAATCTAGGTTGGTATCCGCCTACCGACTAAGATGGCATTCATGTTCTACCTAAAATTTATCAACCCAAATATTTTGATGATGATTCAGTCTCTTGGTGGAACCACACTACCAAACGCACATTGCAGTCAAAGCGGAGAACAATCTGATAGA